>CAUYON010159275.1:0-10130 GCA_963573935.1 Arctocebus calabarensis | reverse complement strand
CTGAACCTCTTCCAAAATATTGAAAAAGATGGAATACTACCCAACACATTCTATGAAGCAAATATCACCTTGATCCCCAAACCAGGAAAAGACCCAACAAGAAAAGAAAATTATAGACCAATATCACTAATGAATATAGATGTAAAAATATTTAATAAGATCCTAGCAAGCAGAATTCAGCAATTCATCAAACAAATTATACATCATGACCAAGTGGGCTTTATCCCTGGATCTCAAGGCTGGTTCAAAATTATCCTTCTTTTGGAAAGAGAGAGATCTTCCCAAAAGTAAAAATAAAATAGAGAAGATTCACCACTGAGCTCACCCTTGGCTGCACCAGCAGGGGCCATGGGGACAGTCACCTTCATGGCCTTCAGTTCTTCTGCATCTTTTTTTTTTTCTTTTTTATTAAATCATAGCTGTGTACATTAGCTGTGTGCAATATGGGGTACAATGTGCTGGCTTCATATTCAAAGGGTAAATGGTGGGATCACACTTACGGTGCATCTTAGAAGGGTACAGGTGAAACTTCCATGTCTTTTAAAATTGCTACGAAAGCAGGAAGAGGAGACAGAAACGAACGGGTGGTGGCCCCTGGGAAGCACAGGGTCCCCAGCAGTGGGCTGGCCGGCTCCTTCCCAGCCCACTTCTGCTCATGAATCTCGCTTGTCTAACAGACAGCAAACATCGCTCCGTGCCTCACTGTGTCACATTTTATTCAGGACTCTGGAGCATCCTGCACAGAGGGGCCCCTTCTGGAGACAGACAGGTGCTTCCTGGCTGTGCAGAGCCTGCCTAGTGCAGTGGGGTTCAGGGGCTGCAGTTTTGGGGTGTAAGGGGGGAAGCCAGTCAGGCACCCCCTACTCCTCCCTGCCTCCATCCCTTTAAGCTCAGGGGGAACAGAAGTCCCCCAGCCCCGGAAGCTAAGTTTCCAGCATCTACAATTCCTTCTCCTATCCTGACAGCACACACAAGGCTTCTGGCCCAAGGAAGGTTCGTTACTAAGATGTACAACCCTTGAGATGAGATGCCTGTCCCCCAGGCCACCCTGCCCAGGAGGTCCGCAGAGCAGAAAGGCTACAGGTGGGCGGCTGGGTGTGCAGAGCAGAGGAACTGGAAGGTGTGGACCAAGCTCCTGCACAGCCCCCTCCTCTCCAGGGCAGGGAGGAAGGCCTCTTCTCTCTAATGTCAACCAGTCTCCTCTGGGAAGAGCATCCCTAGGAGGTTAGCACACAAAAGACTGTCCCAGGAGAGGTGGCCCGGTAACTCACATTTTTTAACTTCCAAGGCTTGTTTGCCACTGGTAAGATTTACCATGTGCCTGGAGGTTTTGCTCAGAAAGCTCTGGTGCAGTAGAAACATAAAAATTACTTGGCTGCTTCCCACTGTTGCGGAGGGTCCTCATTTGCCCATGAATGGTCACGGCCATCCCTACTTTGGTTCACAAAGTCACGGAGACAAACTAAGAACTCAGTTGTGCCTTCCCTCGCGTACCTGAGGGTTGGTCTGGACATTTCTCCAGGAGAGAGGAAGGTGGCACTGAACAGCCCCACACGGCTGGGTGGGCTAAGAAGTCCAGATGGGGACTCACCCTGCTGCTCCAGAAAGCGGTACCCTGAGTGAACTGGACCCCGGGACAGCCCCAAGGCCCCCCAGACTCCCATTCACTCACTCAATGGAACACCTGCCATGTGCCAGGGAAGCAGCAAAAACGTCCCCATGTGGGCGAGGCCTCCCAGGAGGACGAGGCTGGTATGTCGCTCTGAAATGGGCTTTGACTTGTGTCCCGTCTCCCTCTCAGTGGTCACCTGTTGCCCTCACCAATGAGATCGCAAAAGGCCTCCCAGCGTCCCTGCTGACTCACTGTCCTGCACACCCAGCTTCTTGCTTGACCCTGCAGCTTGGTCCATGCCCCAAAATGCCTGTGGTCTCCCCATACCCCAACACCAATAGCCTCATCTGTTTGAACTCATTTCCAACCCTTGGCTTATGCTGTCTCATAAACTTCTGGACGTTTGTCCCTGACTAAAAAGCAAAGACAGAGAGGAGATTAAACACAGTCTCAGCAATTTCTTCCAAAGTCCCACTGAGAAGCAGTGAAGAGTCAACCCCCAGGGCAGGTGTGCTGGTGGTTTGGCTGCGCCAAGGCTGTGCCACATCCTCCTCTGGGCCCTTGTCTCCTCGTCTTGAATCCCCTGTCCCTCCATAACCACCCCCATAAACCGAGGGCAGGCTGACGCCCTGTCCCTGGAAGGCTCTCCCTGCACACGCCACCTGGTTCCCACCCTGGGAAGTTCAGTCCACACCGTTCTTTTATTTCATCTACACTCTCACGTTGTAACTGCTGTGTCTGCATTCTGCTTCCTTTTCTTCATGGCTACATTTCTGACTTATACCCATTCATCGAGATCGGGTATTTCCATTTTTACACCAACTAAATTTTCATATAACTTTCTAAGCCTTTTTTTCTCTTCAATGAGTTGAATCCCCTAACACAAGGCAGACTGACCACCTGTGAACAGGTGTGTGCGTGTGTCACTGGTCTACATAACAGGTGCCAGAAACTCAGCCCTTCAAAGTGGCTGCATCTAAGACATCCTTATTTGAACACAACACTAAAGCATTATTAGCAAAGTTAAAATTTCTAAATCAGGATCCTAAAGTAATAATAAACCAGCGTTTAGTAGAACTGGGATGCTATTCCATGTGCCTCTTTCTTAAAGATTTCCAGCATGCTCAGGGCCTGGGTACCTCAGATATTTTCTTCTCTGATGACGGTCTCGATTATGGCAGGGAATTGATAGTGTAATTTTAACAATTTCTCATTCACTGAGTATTTTTGCAACAGAACCACATGAGAGTTCTGTGCCAAAATCTGAGAGAAGTGCCAGGTAATGCCTGCCTGAATGCTGTTTGCCCCCCTGTGCTGAACTCCTGCGTGGGGGGAGCACGCGTGGGCTGGAGCTCCAGTCCCCTGCCAAGAAGATTCTCTCTTAAGATGCTGAGTGATCTTACACTGTAACTGCCTGACACTGAGTGAGGCTCAGTCTCTCAAAGCACATTTGTGCCGATAAAGACTTTTAGGGAGATCTCAGTTCAACGTTAGGGGATATGTGTTTAACTAGAAATGCTCACTATTCAAAATTTTGTTAAGATACAAATCTGTTGTTCTGATAAAACCATTTTTGGCAGGATAAGTATTTGAATCAAACAGCGTTGCCTCTTCCTGGCAGGGAGTAGGAGAATGCTACCATAACGATGTCCTAATTATTCAGGTTTATATTTAAGATACGGCTAATTATAAAATCTGTCAGAGTTATTTGTTTAAACAGTGGTAGATTCCTGCCTTTTATTACCCCAGAGTTTAGCTGAAGCACACCATGCCCACTATGTTTTAAGCCCTGATTATCACTTCAGTGTATACTGAGTTACCCCTCTTGGTTACATTGTGTCTGTGGATGTGACTTTCTATGTCACCAGGTTCTTTCAGACAAGGGATTATGTTTCAGAAGTACTAAGCACAGTTCTTGACACAGGTGGAATGAAATGAACTTGGGCATGGAGACTGCACCTGCCATCCTACCTATGTGGGAGGCTGAGATGGGAGGATCCTGGGAGTCCAAGAGTTCAAGGCTGCAGTGATCTGTGATTGTTCCACTCAACTCCAGCCTGGGTGATAGGGAAACTCTGTGTCTAAAATAAAAGAGATAAATGAATCAAATGTAAAGATGGGTTTATATCAAGACTTGCTAGATAAATCATTGACTTTTGAGATCAATTCTTCACAAACACAAATAGGACAGCCATAGTCATTCCAATGAACTATTAGAATTAATGAGAATTAAATTAAGTATTGCTATGAAAATATTTTGGATGTCAGCAAATCCACGTGTACAGATAGCAGCCTGTCTACGCAGACATACTGGTCCAAAAGTGATGAGGTGGAGAGGGAGGTGACAGGGCCTCTGATTCGGGGTGTGATTGAGATTATTGGCTCAGATGCACTTTGCAAGAAGCCTCCTTTTATGCCGTTTCTGTACTTTGTCCATCTCTCCATTTCTGAAAGTAGCTGGAACCTGGGGATGGTTCATAACCAATAATAATGCGAGTAATCAGCCCTGCCCCTTCCACATCTACACTGCTGACCAGGGCGTCCCCTGCACAGCACAGCCTGCCCGCAGAGTCCAAGGAGGATGTGGGGGCCTTCACGATCTATTTTTCTGGGCGTCTCTGATTTCCTGGCTGCTGACTCAGAACATGCAAAATGGTTTGAGAAACTTGAGACGCTGTTTGAATTTTTGCCCAGTGTTGTCCGGAGCTGAACCACACTGGGTTCAAATCAGTCCATGGGCTCATCTTTCTCCCCTGCCCGCTGTGGGTCTCAGTTGCCTCCAGAATTGCCTGTTACTGGGAACGGTGTCAGGAAAGCAGCTCCCTCCGCAGAGGGGCGTCTGCCGGAGACGTGGGGTGCGCTGGAAACCTCACTGGGCTGCTGGCTCTCACCCACACAGGCTTGGTTTGCAGACACATAAAGTGACCTTAAGAGTTGGCAGCTGCCTGTTGACCTCGGGAGATGCACCGAGAAGGGTCTGGGCAGCCCTTCCTGGGGTCACGGGACAGCAGGGGACGGCCCGCCAGGGGCTTCTCAGTCTCACTTTAGGTCCCTGCGAGTGCTTACAGACTGGTGACACGGGCTGCTGCCCAAGGCACGGCCCGGTCTCTCCAGTTCCGGCTGTGATTAGACACCTCGGAAGCTTCCTGGCACCTTGCATCCGGGGTGGTCCTGGTCATTGTTATTCAGGCCAGAGTTGTTTTCTCTGCTCCTGGTAGGATAGAAGCAGGCCAGGCTCCAAAGCCAGACCGTGCAGCCCCGTCGGTGTGGCGCATGGTTTTCTGGGTCACACTGAAAAACTTCATTAGTAGTATAACATGTCAAAATTAGTCACTTAAGAATGTAAACAGCCCCAGAAACAGAACCGAGCAGGCCTCCAGCCATCTGTTCCGTGTGTCGGGCTGTGTTCTCGCTGTGGGTGCCGGTTTCTGCTCCCCTCACCAGATGAGAGCCGCCTTCGTCAGCCGACTGTCCCCAAGTACCACGCGTCGGAGATGTCAACAGCTTGCTCTGCTGCCAGCGGGGCCCAGGGCTCTGGGCTCGGTGGGGAGGGCAGAGGCGACAGCTGGCGGTGGCCGAGGACCAGCTTCCATCCTCAGCCCCCCTGCTCACTGGAGATGTGAGAAGCTCCTGTCTTCATCCACAGGGCTTCCTGTGGGCGGCCGAGAGCTTCTCTTTTGCTGCCCAGGAAAGGCTTGTGCCTTCACCCCCTCCCGCCCACCCAGCTACATTCTCAAGCAAACCGCACACCTTCCTGTGACTCCAGGTGATTGGATTTGGGGGAGGAATGAAGGGGGAGGGCAGGACTTCCCAGCTCCATCGGAGAAACTTTACTTTCATGCATCTGAACCCGGCGCGCGTCCGAGTTCCCTGTAGCATGTTCATAGGTGGCTGGAAGCCCCTTGAATCCTGGAGCAGAGAGTTCTCTCTGCCACCCTCCACCACTGGTGCGGCCCAAAGAGAATCTCCAAAGAGCCAAGCCGATCTCAGTCCCTAGTTAACATGATTGAGTCACTAAATTAAGAAATTGGGCCATGAGCTCCGTGGAGAGCACGCTTCTGTGTGTAATAATTTGGTATTCAGCTTCTGGCAATTTTCATAAACTGGTTTTGATTCTGGGGTTCGACACCTTGTGGGCTGTGGGACTTTGGGAGGATTACATACCCAGAAATGACAATTCCTGCAGACTTAATTCCTTAGGATTTCTGTGGTCTCAACAATAGTTCCTGGAGTGAGAGTGAGCGTGCCCTTTCCAAATGCAGGGTGGCAAACCCCACCAGCCGTGCTGCTCCCCGTGAGCCATCAGGATATGCGAGCACATCATACTTTCTAAAATACTTTCTATTGGAGACAAAGGTGCCTTCTATTCGGAGAGCAGTGCTGTCCTGACATCATCCCTCATTTATCCATCAAATTACCTTCTTGAACCTCCTAACAGCCTGCCCACCATAAAACCACAGGTTAGCGTGTTCAATACCTTGCACTTGACCCTTCAACCATTAACAAGTTGCAGATCAAGTTACCTTACCTGGCGGTGCCTCCATTTCTTCACCTGTACAACAAAGATAAAACCGGCACCGCCCTCATCAGGCTTTTTATGAGAATTAAGTGGGACATTTTCACCCCTCTCACAGGTGCAGGTGCTAACTGTCCTTGTCGAGTCAGAATAAACACATTCGAGTCCACTGACCTGTCTCCAAGCCACAGTGCCATGTCCTACAGGGTGTCACAGGCACAAAGGGCACCGGGCCGAGCCTCCAACCCCGTGCACCTCAGTGGGCGTCGTGCTCCCAGGTGTCAAGGTCGACAGCTGCACAACGTCTCTGAGCAGCTCAAGAGCTACCGTGACGAGGGAGGGATGGCTGCACCAGGACCAGGGACTTGGCACCCACAGTTTACGTCCAGGTCCACGCGAGCGTCCTCTCTTTCTAACGAGATCTTCTGGCAGGCTCATCACTTCTAATGGATGAGAAACACATTGTGATTTATTTCATTTCAATGTGATATTTTAATTTACATTTATGGTCTGTGATGTTAGTAAATTCTTTCAAGATGTTGTTTTAAAATAACAATATTATAAGGTAAGTTCAGAGAGACAAGCAAATAGACTCACAAGTTATTAACATCATAGCTTTAACAAGATGGAATGGAAAACAATTCCAGTGTTTTCTCCATGTCACTTGGAGAGGCAGCCAACATTTATAAGTGTCACAATGAACAAAGCACCAGTGAAAACAGAGTCCGAGTTTGTTTTTCTTGGAAGACTTTCCTCCTGAAAGCACGATTCCCTCTGTGTGTTTGTGCGAGGGATTCGCAGGCTGGCGTTGGCTCCAGCTGGTGCCCGGTGTGGCTTCCATTCCTGGGGCACCGTCTGCCGTGGAGGAGCCTTGAACACACATTCCAAATCAAAGAACGAGTCAATAATCAATGAATGAACTCAAGCCCCTTCTATTGCACCAGATGTGAGGTGGACATTCTGCTGAGTTCCTTCTAGGTCTCACACTGGGACTGAGGCAGTGACAGTCACTGATGATGCCACGTCCCTCCACCTGCCCCAAGGCTCCTGTGACAACACTGGACCATGTGTCCACTGTAGGGCTTTCTCTGGAGCTCCCAGCACTTCCTGGCTTTAGAAAATTCCAGAAGCATTTATTTAACACACATATAATGGAGGACATCTTCCTAAAATTATATCCACAGCCTCAGTGGGCTGATTTCATGGAAGCACCACTTGATGTGTGCCCCCCACACAAACATCACTGCCCTACACACTGCAGACCTCTTTCCCCAAAAGATGGAAAGAAATCATTTTAGGAAAGAGACAGATCACATATACCTAAGAGATTTGCTGAAAATCACAAAAATAATACCAAATGCTGGTTAGAATGTGGAGCAACTGGGGTCCTCAACATTGCTGGAGGGAATACAAAAGGTGCAGTGACTTTGGAAGAGAGCAGGGTAGTTTCCTGTATGTTATGGACACAGTCAGCGTGCAGCACACTGGCCCCACCCTGGGATCATGCCAAACTGGCATGAAGGCCTGTGTCCACCCCTGTGAATGTAGGTGTCTGCAGAGATGCTGGTCAGCTTTCTGTGGTCCCTGTAACAGATGACCCCAACCTTAGCACCTTAACAGCTAATGTTTTATCCCCCATTTCTTCAGGTAACTGGGGCTATGGGGCTGCCATGAACGGTCTGGATTTGAGGACTACGTTCTTTTCAGGAGTGTCTTCAGAAGATTCTGTTTCCTAGGCTGCCCACATCGCTGGCTCACAGCCCCGTCTGTGTTCGAGGCAGCCGTGTACACCTGCCTTCCCTCTCTCTTGTCCAATCTTTTCTTTTTCCTTTTTCTTCTGCTCACCAAGATCTCTGGGATCACGCTGGGTCCACCCACATGATCCAGACCATGAAAAGTCCCCATCCCAAGATGAGCCGTGAGTGGTCCCTCTCTGTACATGTGCTACCCCCCCGTACTCACAGGTCTGGCAGTAGGAGGTGAGTATCTCAGGCAGGGCCATTGTTCTGGCCCTGCCAGAATCATTATTATTATTATTTTGTTCACCAAAAGAAGCTTTAGTAATAATCACCAGTAATAACACTACCCACTTTACACTGTGCACAAAAGTTATTTCTACATGCTTTTCTTTTTCTTCCTTCTATTTCTGATATCCCTATATATTTATATGTAATGTTTATCTATTTAAAATGTTATATATAACAGAATCTCTGTAGCTGACCCCTCGCTACACTGACTACCTCCTTAAAGTGGCCTAATTCTCATAGACTGGACATGTACCACCCATACGTGTCAGCACGGTAGGCCTAGTTCCTGATGTCACCTCCTTTCAGTGCTGACCAGTCTGTCACAGGCCTGTGAGGGATCACCACCTTCTGAAGGTGGTCAACTTGCAGAGATTTTACTGTATTTAGGTTTTCTTTGCTTTCTTTTTAAAATTCAAGTTTATAATCTTTATCTATTAGTTTAATCCATCTGCATGAAACACTGACAAATTTATTAGGACAAATCTGTCATCTTACCATTGGTTTCCTATCTTCCTCACTGGCTGCTTCTTTGCTTGGTTTTAGTCAATTAATTGTCTTTTATTTTATTTATTTACTTTTCTTTTAATTGCACCAGGTGGATTACACTACCTGGCATTAACGAATCCTAGTATATTTAAAATTTTTACTTTGATCACTTCCTGGACAATTTAAGGATCATATCATGTTTGAATTCCACAATTTCCTCTATAAAGTTCTTTATTCCTACCTTTATGAGGTTGCTTTTATCTGAAATTATTCACTTTCTTTCTAGACAATTTGATCTATAATCATTTTTTCAATATGTGCTAGTGTGGATGTGGAAAGAGGGGAAACACTTTTACACTGCTGGTGGGACTGGAAACTATAAGCTTTTTGGGCAGTGTGGAGAATCCTCAAAGAACTCAAGCTACACCTTCCATTTGATCCTGCAATCCCATTACTGGGCATCTATCCAGAAGGAAGAAAAATCCTTTTATCATAAGGACACTTGCAGTAGACTGTTTATTGCAGCTCAATTTACAATTGCCAAAATGTGGAAACAGCCTAATTGCCCACCAACCCAGGAATGGATTAACAAGCTGTGGTATGTATAAACCATGGAATACTATTCAGCCAATAAAAGAGATGGAGACTTTATGTCTTTTGTATTAACCTGGATAGAGGTGGAACACATTATTCTTAGTAAAGCATCACAAGAATGGAGAAACAAGAATCCTATGCACTCGGTTCTAATTTGAGGACAATTAATGACCTAATATAGGGTGGGGGGGCAGAGGAAGCGGAAAGCAGAGAAAGGGAAGGAGGGAGTGGGTGGGGGACACAGTGCGTGATTTTTTGGGGGGGACATAATTATAAGAGGGACTTTACCTAACAAATGCAATCAATGTAACCTGGTTCAAAAAACTGAAAAAAAAAAAAAAATGAATAGGTTAGTCACCCTATAAAATCCTGTATCACAGGACCCCACCCATTTAAAAAAATTTACCAGGGACCCTGAGAGAACTGGAAGAAACAACATGGGTCTGCTGGAAATGAATTTCAGTTCTTGTTCTTAAAATGTATTTTCTCAAGGTAAAGAATAAAAATTTGCTAGATATTTCCTTTCAATCTTTGGTGTTTTCCCATTGCCTTCCTGCTGTTACGGATCCTGCTGAGAAGCTGGTGTTGGACCTGCGCCCCCTTTGCAGGGAGTGTCGGACCTGCCCCCCCTTTGCAGTGAGTGTCGGACCCTCCCCCCCTTTGCAGTGAGTGTCGGACCTGCCCCCCCTTTGCAATGAGTGTCGGACCCTCCCCCCCTTTGCAGTGAGTGTTGGACCTGTGCCCCCTTTGCAGGGAGTGTCGGACCTGCCCCCCCTTTGCAGTGAGTGTCGGACCCTCCCCCCCTTTGCTGGGAGTGTCGGTCCGGGGGGCGCTGTGGAGGGAGTGTGGGTGGGGGGGGGGGGGGGGGGTGGGGGGGGGGGGGGGGGGGGGGGGG
>CAUYON010159274.1:0-36579 GCA_963573935.1 Arctocebus calabarensis | reverse complement strand
TAATAAACAGTTAAGTTTGGAAGACTCAGCAGACACGTTGAGGGGGAGTTACCCAGCTCAGGCAGCAAAAACATCCCGGCGCATTCCTGGGGAGTCCTCAGCTGCCAGCATCTGATTAGAACCATATCTCTGGCCGGGAGTGGCCGCGCGGCTCGAGCTCGGCCGGCGGCTATTTAAGCGGGGCCCGCCGTGCCGGCTGCGCGGCCCCTGCAGGCTCCGGGCGCCGGGAGGTCATGCTCGCGCTGCCGAGGCGCTGCTAGCCGGTGAGTAGCCTGCAGACCCTGCTTCCCTTTGGCTCCATTTTTTGCGACTCTTTCTCTTCCCCACCCCTCGGGCGGTGGGGAATCTTGGAAAAGAGACGGTGTACTTGTGGAAAGCAGCGGTTTTGTGGCCTGACATCTGAGGAATGCGTCCACGGAATGCCTTTACCTTTGGGGTCGGTCTCCAGATGTCCGGCTCGTGACATTTAACAAGCGCCTCCTTTTGTGTGTATGTGAGAGTGTGTATGTGCTTGTTTAAAAGGTCTGCCGGCAGCCCTGCTAGGACCCTGGTGTGGCCCCTGACCGCCTCATTAACTCCTCCAAGGGTGTTTATTTTTTCTGTGTGACAAAGGCTGGGGAACTGGTTTGTGCCCAAGAGAAGCTTTCTCCTGGTGACTGACAACATATGGCATTCAAATGTGAACTTTGTCTTACACCGGCATTCCTAAGGAAATATCTGCCCAAGGAAGGGACTTAACAAACTTGTTTTAAATCCCCAGAGCAGGGAGCAGGGAGCAGGGTGCAGGGTTGCGATGGTGCTTGCCTGCCTGCTGTAAGCTGGTTAAAAAGATTAAGTAAGGATTTTAGAAAACCAGGGAAAAATGAATCTGTTAAAACCACAGAGCCCCAGTCGACATAGCAGTTTTCATAGCATAGAGCTGACTGTTAATTGCTTCTGTGTCTTTCCCTTTTGACTTAATTCTGAGCTTAGAATTCGGGTCTGCAGTTAGTTTCAGAAGGGAGCTGTTTGAGTCTAAAGGGAAATTTAACTGGATTAAAAACACTTAAGGAATCTGGATGTTATCTCCACTCCATCCACCTCCCACCCCACCTCTTCCCCTTTCTTTTTAGTTTGTGTTTGGAAGGAAGAGAGCCACTCTGTAAAAGGAGAAGAACAGGAACAAACTTCCAGACACATGGAAAGACTTACAAATTATGGAGGGGCAACTTCATGAATAGTAAATGTTGCTGTTGCTCTATAAAGTGACTTAATGAAAAAATTTCTGGCCTTAATCAGGCAAAGCAGGGGCGTAGGGGAGAAGGAGGGAGAACATCAGAAGTAATGGCAAAGGAAAGAAGGCGGCTGCAAATGCCTCTAGATAAGCCTCCTGGAATGGCCTTGATGGAATGTATAATTGATTCTCCTTTCAATCTTGAGCTTGGCTCTTCTCACGGAAGCGCCTACTGGCTGCTGTTGGAGGAAAGAACTGGTGGACACGATGGAGCATTGACACTGCCAGAGGGCTTGTCCCTGGGCTTCTTACCCCACAGCCAGACCCTAACCAGGCTTCTCTTCTCCTGGCCAGGTACCTCGTCCACCCCAAGTTCTGACTCTGCCCCCCTTGAAGGAAGACAGGCTTCAATGACACTGTAAAAAAGGTGTATTGCCTTGAGAATTTAGGAGTGTTTGAGGTTTGAGCCCTCCTTGATCTTTGGGAAGGATTTTTTGGTGAAGTGCCGGACATATGGAAATTAACAATTCCACAGTTACTACAACACGGAGAGTGCAATGGAGAAAGTCTCCTAGAGAAAGCACGTAGTCTTGGCAATGTGTATTTCTGAGACATAACACTTCTTCCAAATTCTTAAACGGTTTCTTTTAAGCCCAACTGGATTTTTTTTCTTATTAGTGAATAGCTTAACTTCCTCCTTCCCTTCCCACTCCCAGATCTATCCCTTCCAAATGACTGTCTGGAAACTGGTTCTTCTTAAGCTACACTCACCGATGTGTTTTGTTTGTTTGTTTCTTGAGACAGAGTATTGCTCTATGGCCCTAGCTGAACAGCAGTGGCAATCATCATAACTCACTGTAGTCTTCAATTTCTGTGCTCAAACGATCTCCTGCCTCAGCCTCCCTAGTAGTTGAGAATATGAGCACACACTACCATGCTTGGCTAAGTTTTAAAATTTTTTTTAGAGATGGGGGTCTTGTTATTGTCCAGGCTCATCCTGGCTTCAGGCAATCCTACCTTGGCCTTCCAAAGTGATAGGATTACAGGTGTAAACAACCACACCCACCCCCTCCTATGTTTTAATGCATGATCCCAATAAGTAGATGATAGAGGAATGTCTTCCAACTTTGAGCTCTAACACATATGTGTTTGTCATTCTAATAATCTTGGACAAGTTGATCTTCACCTGAGGATGTAAGCCAGAGGAGGGGGCCCTTGTTAAGGAGAAAATCCAGTGTTTGCATTTCTGCTTTATAGTTTTAGATTGAACTGAAAGTCCAATTCCTACACATTAGGCCTATTTGTTGACTTGCTTCAAAGGCTGAAAGGATTTCAGCCACCTTGTTTGGGTTGAAGGGTATTGTTTTTAAGGCATTTGTTGGCATGAAGGTGCTACTGGGACCACCAACAGTTATTGGCCAAATTGGGAGTGGTATTTATTGGGCACCTCAACCATGCCTTGATTACTTGGACATGAAGAGAGCCGGAATACATGGACCTGCCTTGCAGCATAGTTCCTGGCCAGCAGGAGGCTTTGTGGAGACACGGGCTTTTGGTGATGCAGTAAATACGTGCTGCTTCATTTCTGTTCTACCCTCCTATGTCCATAAGCCTAAACTTTGCTACTACTGACTTTTTTACATTGATAGTTTTGAGGGGGTCATGTGTTTCTCTTCCTCATTCTCCTCACTTGAGGATTTAATTATCCGCTTTTCTTAAAGACAAAGCTAAGATGCTGAAATACTTGGGAAGGCTGTGGAAAACTGAGCTGTCCTGGGATTGTAAGTTGCCCTAGGTGCTCATCAACAACATACATCCCCAGCTGGTAAGGTTTGAAAACAGGCCAAGAGGTTTAGGTAACTAACCCAACACATAAGGTTTCCTACCCTTCAGATGGAAACACAGTGGGAACTAGATTGGCAATATGAAACACCTGAGTAACAAGACATGGTATTTTAAAATTCTCTCTGCTGATTCTATATAATTCTAAAGTCAAAGCTGTGTCACCAAATTGCACAGAGGTTGGCCCTAATCACATTTAGATGAAATAGCTTTAACATCAGATATGTGTGTTTAAGGGAAACTTAACTCATGACAACATATCCTAACTAGATTAATTATGGGAACCAGAAGGAAAGGAGCCTACCTACTCATTTTTTAAAGATAAAAACCAGGCAAATTCCTGATGAGAGGAACAAATGATGCTGGGTTGCTACATACCTTTTGACGTAATAGGGTAATGGTTGGGAGTGAGGCTGCTGAAATTCAAATCCCAGCTATAGGACTGCAGATTCCATCGCCTAAAGCACGCTGCATTAATCTCTCTGGCGTTTTTAGCTTGGCGTTTTTTTGTTGTTTTTTTTTTTTGAGACTGAGTCTCATTTTGTCACCCTTGGTAGAGTACCATGATGTCATAGCTCAGAGCAACCTCAAACTCTTGGGCTCAAGCCATCTTCTTGCCTCAGCCTTCCAAGTAACTGGGACTACAGGCGCCTTCCATGGCACCTACCTACAGAGACCGGGTTTCACTCTTGCTCAGGCTGGTCTCCACCTCCTGAACTCAGGCAATCCACCCACGTGGGCCTCCCAGAGTGCTGGGATTATAGGCATGAGCTACCTGCCCCGGCCCGACTTTAGCTTTCTTATCTGGGGAGAATAATAATACTTACTCCAGGGTTGTTGGGAAGACTGTTAATATAACCTATTTAGAATACTTTATTCCATCTGATTTTAAAGGTTGTGTGTATATGTGTGTGTTTTGCCCTCCCCCACCAAGTTATGTATAGTCTTTGTGGCAATTGAAGGAAAATAAAGAATTCATCAGAATTGGATACCCCTCACCTTTCTGAAAAAGGTTAATTATTCGAGCCTTTAATATTAACAAAGCCAGCCAGGCACAGTGCCTCATGCCTGTAATCCTAGCACTCTGGGAGGCCACGACAGGTGGCTCACCAGGCTCAATAGTTCGAGACCAGCCAGAGCAAGGGCAAAAGGATCACTTGAGCCCAAGAGTTTGAGGTTGTTATGAGCTACGAAGCCACCGCACTCTCCTGAGGGTGAAAAAGTAAGACTCTTATCTGATAAAAAAAAATTAACACTGGCTCGGCGCCTGTATCTCAAGCAGCTAAGGCACCAGCCATATCCACCAGAGCTGGTGGGTTCAAATCCCGCCCAGGCCTGCCAAACAATGACAACTACAACCAAAAAATAGCCGGGCTTTGTTGAGGCAAGAGAATTGCTTAAGCCCAGGAGTTGGAGGTTGCTGTCACCTGTGACGCCATGGCACTCTACCCAGGGCAATAGCTTGAGGCTGTCTCAAAAAAAAAAAAAAAAAAAAAAATTAACACAGCTGGCGTTTGCTTGTGTTCATCCTAGAACAGACATGGAGTGACTGTCCACTGGACCTACCTAAACGCTGGCACTTTGGTTTGGTCAAGATTTCTTTGCCTGATTCATTTAAGTCTTCCCCACACCCTCTTAGACTCCCTGCAAAGAAGGAGCAATCCTTCCCCCAAGTCAGCATTACAACAGAAGGAAGTGGGAAGGGTGGGACCACCCGGACTAAACTGAGTGACTAGGCTAGAAATAAAAATTCTTGAATGTGCGCAGGCCCCATACTATCCTTGTCCACATAGCTGGGCAGGTTGCCATGGTTACTCCCCTTCCCGAATCCTTCTAACCTGGAAGGAAGCCTGCCTCTTCAGGGCAAGCAGAATCTGAACAAATTGCTTCCTGGTCTAAAAATGAAATTACTAAGTGAAGTAGAATCTTCTTTCTACTTACAATAACTTCCCCTTTCCCAAACTTGTGTTAATCCCTATTTTTAATTCTCTAACCTTCCTAGTTTTTACATCATCTAGATAGCAAAACATTAAACTTATGAGGTTAAGCAAAATTTATGAAATTTCAGGAACACAAAAGTTACTGCCTCAGTATAGAAGCAGCCTGGCAGTTTTCTTTACTACCACAACTTATGCAAGTGCCTTTTAACTGCATTAAACTGGTAAGAATTCTGATAAAATGAGGCAGGGTGAGTGAGTGTTAAGTTGTATAGAAGTTACCAGAAAGCAGAATGTCTTGAGGCCTGCCACTTAGATATTCAGTTAACCACAGTGTAAAGAGAGTGGGAAAAATAGGAACTAAGAATCCTAGAAAGCTGAATTTGAAACATTGTTCAATCTGGAAGAAATCTGAGTACGGGATATGCAGAGTGGCCATAAAGTTCATGGGCAATTTTTGGCACATTATGGCCACCCTGTATAACAAAAGGTACCTAGTTTCTCTCTAGCACATGATGCAACGTGTGACTTGTAAACACACTTAGATCTTTATGTGACAGATGAGCTTCCTTGTGTAAGTTCACATTCAGCAAATTAATTCAGCCTAAAGATGGGGTCCTTACTTAGCTCAGTGTAGATTTCACAGCTAGAGGTAACTTAACAAAAACAGTGGTTCTCAGGGCATGGTTCCCAGACCAGCAGCATCAGCATTACCTGGGGACTTGTCAGAATTGCAAGGTCTTTGTCCCCATCCCAGATCTACTGAACCAAACTCTGGCCGTAGCTTACAGGTGAGTAAACTGTATTTTAACAAGCCCTCTCTATGGTCTGAAGATACTTTCATAACTCAATTGTTTTATCATTCACTTGTTCGGGGGAAAGCATAACAAAGTATTTGAATTCCTTCACTCCTGGAAATAGTAAAGCAAAAAACATATAAACAGAATGCAGTTTAACTGAATCTTAGGATATAGAAAGATGAAAAAGCATAGATCTTGAGCATATCCCAAATATTGCCATTACTTCCTTCCCTCCCTTCCTTCCTCCTTCAGAGTCTCACCTTGTCATCCTGGGTAGAGTGCTGTGGCATCATAGCTCACAGAACCTCAAACTCTTGGAGGCAAGTGATCCTCCTGCTTCAGCCCTCCAAGTACCTGGGACTATAGGCCTCTGCCACAACACCCAGCTAGTTTTTTTATTTGTATTATTTATTTATTTATGCGTTTATTTATTTTTGAGACGGAATCGCAACTATGTCGCTCTTGGTAGAGTGCTTTCGCATCACAGCTCACAGCAACCTCAAACTCTTGGGCTCAGGCGATTCTCTTGCCTCAGCCTCCCAAGTACCTGGGACTACAGGTGCCCACCACAATGCCTGGCTATTTTGCTGTTGTTGTTGTTGTTGTTGTTGCAGTTGTCACTGTTTAGCTGCCCTGGACCGGGTTCGAACCCACCACCCTTGGTGTATGTGGCTGGCGCCATAACCACTGTGCTACAGGTGCTGAGCCGAGTTTTTTTTTTATTTTTAGTAAAGACGGGGGTCTCCCTCTTGCTCAGGCTGGTCTCAAACTCTTGAGCTCAAGCAATCCACCTAGCTTGGCCTCCTTGGTATGGGGATTGAAGGGGTGAGCCACTGTGCCTGGCCAAGTATTGCTTTCTTGAGCTTAGGAAAAGTACTGTACTCCTTAGTTTAATATTATCACCTCACTTTCAAATTCTTTCCCTCTGACGTTTTTTCTTTTTAAGAGAGTGTACTTAATCTCCATTTATTAGGAGACCATCCTAGTTACTTCTTTTAAAAAATATTTCAGTAAACTAGATCATTACCCAAGAATGAAACAGTTTTCTCTAATCTATAAAACTTTTTATTTGGTTTTCCATGCCATGTGCACAAGCGCATATAAAAGCTTCTCCATAAATGAATCTACTTCACTTAGGTTTTAAGGAGCTTTATGGCTTATGAAACACTCTTCCATTGTCATCTTTGACTTAAATAATGATGTCTCCATTTCTTAGCTCCAGTGTGATCAGTATCTTGCCCAGGATCCTATCACTAAATGGTAGAGCCTGGATTCAAGCATGAGTCTTTTTTTTTTTGAGACAGAGCCTCAAGCTGTCACCCTGGATAGAGTGCTGTGGCATCACAGCTCACAGAAACCTCCAATTCCTGGGCTCAAGAGAGTCTCCTGCCTCTGCCTCCCAAGTAGTTGGGACTAAAAGCACCCGCCACAACGCCTGGCTGTTTTTTGATTGCAGCCATCATTGTTGTTTGGCGGGCCTAGGCTGGATTCGAACCCACCAGCTCAGGTATACGCACAGGTGCCGAGCCTTTTTTTTTTTTGAGACAAAGGCTCAAGCTGTCACCCTGGACAGAGTGCTGTGGCATCACAGCTCACAGCAACCTCCAATTCCTGGGGTTAAGCAAGTCTCCTGCCTCCACCTCCCATGTAGCTGGGAGTACAGGTGCCCGCCACAAAGCCCGGGCATTTTTTGTTTGCGGCTGTCATTGTTGTTTGGCAGGCTGCGCTGGATTTGAACCCGCCAGCTCAGGTGTATGTGGCTGGCGCCCTAGCTGCTTGAGCCACAGGCGCTGAGCCAAGCATGAATCTTTATGATTTGAATTTTGGTGTTTATCTGAATACTTACTAAGTACCTATTAGGTAAAATATTATGCTAAACTGTCAATGGAAAAACTCCCAGTGAGAAGAAATCAAGAAGAAAGTCTCATCATGTGAGGCAAAGAACATACTGTAGGTAAAACATACTTGCATTGCAATGGCCACTCTGTAGTGGCCTGGTGCAGTGGCTCATGCCTCTAATCCTAGCACTCTGAGAGGCCAAGTCAGGTGGATTGCTTGATTGAGCTCAAGGGTTTAAGACCAACCTGAGCAAGAGCAAGATCCCTACTATTTAAACTAAAAAAAAGTAGCCATGGGCAGCGCCTGTGGCTCAGTGAGTAGGGCGCTGGCCCCATATACCAAGGGTGGTGGGTTTGAACCCAGCCCCAGCCAAAACTGCAACCAAAAAAAAAAAATTAGCCAGGCATTATGGTAGGCGTCTGTAGTCCCAGCTACTTGGGAAGTTAAGCCAAGAGGAACACTTGAGCCCAACAATTTGAGGTTGTGAGCTATTATGCCATGGCATTCTACCCAGGACTCTTTACCCAGGGGCAAAAAAAAAAGGCAGCCCTGCAATTTCCTAGGCATGCTACTCCCTGTTTCTCACCTTTGATTGCCTCACCTACCTTGCAAAGTGGTCCAAAGAATGACCAACATTGAGTAGACATTACATCTCAAACTGAAAAATACAAGAGTATGATCTAGATGCATCAAATTGGGACTCTGATTTTGAGGAGCCAACATGAGTTAGTGGTGAAGAGTTTGGACTCTTAACTGCAAATGACTGTAACCACATCCCAGCTTTGCCAGGTAAGACAAGCTATTTCACGTCTGAGCTTCACCTCTCTATCAGGAAAATGGTTGCCTCAGAGTTAAAACTAAAACAGCCAAAAACCTCCTCAGAGCTGCTGCTGCTGCCCCAGAAATGCACCTGTTCTACAACTACAATTCTCAGTACAATAACTAAGCTGATTCTTGGGAAAGGGTCTTGTTTTCATTATTTGTGACTGCCAGGCAAGCTAAATTCTAGAGATGAGTACATTCAGACTGCAAATCAGAAGACTGTCTTTCTTACATGTCTTGGAACTATTAACTATGAATATCAAGCAGGAGAATGGCAATGCTTCACAAACCAGTAAAGGTGCACAATGTTAACCGGAAGGTACCAGTTAAACCACATCTGGGCTAGACAGCTGAGTCCTCTTAAGGGCTTTGAGACAGAGCCTCAAGCTGTCAGCTGAGTCCACCAGTTAATCCATACTCATAGAACTCAGCAGTAAAGAGTAACTTTCTCCTAATGACATCTACTTTAAATACAGCTTCCTTCCCTATTCTAAACATTTCATCCAGATGATCTCACTTTCTTTTTCTTTTTTGTAAAGATGGTTTCACTTTATTGCCCTCGGTAGAGTGCTGTGGCATCACACAGCTCACAACAACCTCCAACTCCTGGGTTTAGGCGATTTTCTTGCCTCAGCCTCCCGAGTAGCTGGGACTACAGGCGCCCGCCACAATGCCCGGCTATTTTTCTGTTTTGCAGTTTAGCCGAGGCTGAGTTTGAACCCGCCACCTTCGGCATATGGGGCCGGTGCCCTACTCGATGAGCCACAGGCGCCGCCCATATTTTTCATATTCTAAAGTGCCCTATTAGGGGGCCAAGGCCTGTTCTGCTCTTTTGTGATGTGTAATTCATATGCTGAAGTGCTTTGTGTTACCATATAGTGCAGCAGGAATAAGCCAAAGGGTTGGCATAGTCAGATGAAGAATGCTAAGTTAGTCCAAAGGAATATTAACCTACCCTCTGAGTCAGAGGATCATAGTCACAATGATTATACTTCGTAATTACTCAAATAACTGTCCCTTTAGAAGAGTCTTGGCTGTGCTTTAATTATACCATTGGGTTTCACTGCTCTTGTTATTTGTTTTGGGTTTTGATTTTCCCCATCCCCATCCTGCTTACTTTGAAAATTAACTTAAATACAATCTCATTTTTGAAGTGGAAAACAAATATATATAGCTGATGGAACACACTCTTCCGCCAGTCATTGGTTGATAATAAAGAAGTTTGATTTTGATTCTGCCTGGGCCAGTGTTTACCTATAGCTGAAGCTGTTCATAAAACATATATACGAGAACTGAAATGATAATTTTAGTTAATGTCTAAGCTGTCTTCTGAAGAATACCTTGCAACAGAGAGACGCCTACTTCACTGCCTCGTACCTTGTTCCTTGGGATTTCTGATTTTTCTAGCCATTCTAAAGTTTACAATGACTAAAAGTTGGTCATTGTTTACAATGACTAAAAGTTGGTCATTGGTTACAATGACTAAAAGTTGAAAGGTAGATAGAAATATATGGGGACACGTAGATTTCAACTGCTGCCTACAAGAAATTCAGGGAAAATGACAGCTACCCAGTTAACACATAGTTAAGTGTACAGAGTGTTACATGAGTCCAGAGGAAGAAGACGATGCTGGTATGATAGGTGCACATATGGAGTTGGCCTTAAAGGAATAATGGAAATTCAGATAGGCAAAAGTAGGAAGAGAAAATGCATTTAGGCAGAAGCACATAGTCAGTCACACAGGTGGGTGAGCACAGGGTGTGTCCAAGGAACACTGACTGGCCAGTTCAGCCTAGAGAAAATACAGGTGACAGAAATAAGAGGTGATATCTTGAAAAGGAAAGATGGATTTTCTTGAGCCATGGATATCAGGATAAGAATTTCAATCTTTATTTGCTAAGCACATCTCTTAATTTAAGCAGGAAAACAAAATGATGACTCATAGATAAATTAACTTGGCTATATGAATAGAGTGAGTTTGAGTGAAGGTTGCTTAGCAATTAAAAGTAAAACTATGTTTCATTAAAAATCAGCAAAGTAGAGAAAAGATTTGATAACCTAATGTTCAGGAACAAAGAGAAATATGTATTACCTCTCATGTTTTAAATGTATTGTTAGTTAACTGACCGTGTAGAGCCTAGAAAAGTAGGACAAATAATTCCCTGAACTCAAAAGCGTTATGGAATTAAGAGAAAAGTTTCTATGTGAATCAGTAGGCAAACATACATCATTGCAAATATGGAAAAATGGTGCAGCTAGTGATAGGGAGGCCAGTGAAGAATTTCCTGAGACCACACATCTTGAGTGGACTTTGAATGAAGGAATGAATTCAGAAGGAAGTATTACAGCTAGGGAGGCAACATAAGAACTCATGCTGTGCCCTGTGTCTCTTCAGGGGACACGGAAGAGATCAGCCTCTCTAGAGAACAGGTAACTGTTTGTATGTATAACGTGCAACCTGATTAGGAAGGGCTTTGACTCTTAGCTTGAGTATGAACAGAGGAATTGAACACTCATGCCTGATGAATACCAAATCAGGAAAACTAGGCCAGTAGAGCACTCCTACAAAAATTCATCCATAAAGGTAGATCATTTACAATTAGAGTCTCTTAATCCTGGCACTCTGGGAGGTTGAGGAGGGTCGACTGCCTGAGCTCACAGGTTTGAGACCAGCCTGAGCAAGAGCAAGGATCCTGTCTCTGAAAAAAAAAAAAAGCCAGGCATTGTGGCAGGCACTTTGAGTCCCAGCTGCCTAGGAGGCAGAGGCAAGAGGGTCTCTTGAGCCTGGGAAGTTGAGGTTGCTGTGAGCTACAATGCCACAGCACTCTACCCAGGGTGACTAAGTGAGTGAGACTGTCTCAGAAACAAAACAAAACAACAGAAACAACTACCAGAGTGTCTTACAACTTAGGTTTTTGTTGGAACCCTTTTGAGAAGATGGAAGGAAAACTCTTTACAAAGTGGTTTTTGATGTCAACTATTTTAAATATATTGAGGAGTAACTATGCCGTGTGTGTAGAGAAGATCAAAATACCCCAAGCCAGCTAATCATGAGGGCCAAGGTATTATACAAGGTCTTAGAGCTTGTGGGGAGGAAGAACTCTGGCAGTAGGGTGAGGTTGGGGAGGAATGCTGGACCTAAGTTAAAAAAATATGGTGGAAAGGAGAAGTACAAACACGAAGGGCAATTATGCAAAATAGAAGGTCAGAGGTTTGCCAGATTCAGAAGATGTGTGAATAGTCCAGGGTAAAATCTTAGCTTCATTGTAAGCTACAGAGATCTTCTGGGCATGTCCATCAAGAAAGTGAGTTTTGCAATTCTGTTTCCAGTTAGTGTCTGGCAATACAAATGTTCAAGAACTCTTTCGTAGAAACAATGACACAACCATGTTCTGTACTCTTAATCCTTCATGCAGCCACCATTTGTGGATGGCTTACAGTTTGGGGTGATGGTAAAGTCTATTTTCTTGGTGAAGGCTAACATTAACCAAGTGCTACTTGGTAGTCCTTTCTAAGTGGGTAGAAAGTAACTGGGTAGTACTTCCTAAGTAATCAAAGCCACCTGCAGGGCCCCCTGCTTACATTGTCATAATATTGTTTCATCAGAATCTGAACTTAAGTAGTTTGGCCTGATCTGAAAGTGACACTATTGAGGAAACCTGGTATTTAAGAGTGCCACGAAACATGTCTGGTTCTAGAATAGCGAAATTCCTATCAGCTATGAATCACTTGTATTTCTGAAGTGGCAAAACTGAATGCCAAAAGAGCAGAGGGTTTCCCTCTGGTGTTTATTAACATGCTGTTGATTTAGAACTTCGGATTTTAAGACAAGGTTGCAGAAAATACCCCTGATATTATTTAATGTCCCTGTGCATTACAACAACTTTGCCAGATAGATTAAAAATATATATATATAGATAAATATATATATATATATATATTTTTTTTTTTTTTTTCTGAGACAGTCTCACTATGTCACCCTTGGTAGAATGCCATGGCATCACAGTTCATAGTAACCTCAAACTCTCCTGAGTAGCTGGGACTACAGGTGTACACCACAACACCTGGCTATTTTTTGGTTGCAGTTGTCATTGTTGTTTAGCAGGCCCAGGCGAGGCTTTAACTCACCACCTTCGGTGTATGTGGCTGGGATGGATCACCGAGCCTGTAGTAAAATGGTTTTCAACCTGATAGTTCATCCAGAGACAATTTCTTCTGTTTCTCCTTTTAAGAGTGCCTACCAAATTGTTTAACTAATAGAAATTGAGAAAGTAGGTAAGACCTTTCACTTAGCAGTGGATAATTAAGATAATTATTTTTGACATAACACACTGACTGCTGAAATCAAAGAAACCTGTTTTTGTTTTAATTTGCTTGTGCAGCTGTATTGAGTTAAGATGTTATCTTAGTCCATTTTGCATTGATACACAGGAAATACCTTAGGTTGGGTAATTAGTAAAGAAAAAAAGTTTACTTGGTTCACGACTCTGCAGAGTACAAACATGGCACTGTCATCTGTTTCCCCTGAGGACTTCATGGAGCTTCCCATCAAGGCAGAAGGGACAGGGGGAAGAGATATGTCTCATTGCAGAGAAGGAGTGAGAGAGAGAGGAAGAGGGGCTGGGCTCTGAGTTCTCCAGT
This sequence comes from Arctocebus calabarensis, assembly GCA_963573935.1. NCBI lineage: Eukaryota > Metazoa > Chordata > Mammalia > Primates > Lorisidae > Arctocebus > Arctocebus calabarensis. Next base: position 23,485 of record CAUYON010159274.1, on the reverse strand, counting down.
GAACTGATAGAAATGATAGAGGGAACTCACTCACTACCTCAGGGAGGGCATGAAGCCATTCATGAGGGGATCCATCCCCATGAGCCAAGCATCTCCCAGTAGTCCTACCTCCAACATCGGAGATCAAATTTCAACATGAAATTTAGAGTGGATAAACGAGGAAGCCATATCAGATGTGATATTCTTAGGCTCTTTAAAATGCTAAACTTAGGCTGCCAACTCATTACTATTCACGCAGACCTCATTGTCCAAGAACCCAAGACCAGAGAACAATGATAAGCAATACCCTACCCAACTTTCAAAAGCCTAGCATTGAAGAGTTTTTTCTGGACACTAATTAATCATTTGATTCCAAATTTACAATTTACTGTTGAATTTTTTAAATATCAAGAGCCTTCCTCAACAAGTTTGGCTAGGTGTCACTTCATGACGTCTAAGAGGGCAGAGCTGAAAGCAGACGGAGGGCAGTGTTCTCTGTGCTTTCAGATACGCTCTTGTTTTCTTTGTGGTTTCTCTTAGCTTGTTAGTTTAATTGAAAGTGGCTAAATCTTGGGGTATCTGCATGAGCCTATCTTTAGCCTAAATTAAACTATATATTTACTTACATTTAAAATATTGGTGTCTAACAAAGTAGCATATCTCTAGTGAATTTAATTTTTAAAATACAGAAAGGCATGTGATACCCTCTGCGAAGCCATGTCCCTTTACACAGATTTGTCACCACTCCAGCCTCCCACTATTATTTAAAACCTAATATCACTAATTTTAAATGTATAAGAAGCAGAAATCTGTCTCTCACCAGACTACCACCCTTTTTAATCAGCATTTCCTTGGCACTGATCTTTCTAAAGACTTCAACAGTTGTGTGGAGAAACATATAAAATGGGAAAATGTTACATATTCTGCTTCAAACAAGAAGCTATAATGCCATGACTATTTCAGTCAAGAACTGCCTTTTTACAAAAGATGTTCCCTATTTTACTTTTTATGGTGCTCACACTTCAACATTTCATTTCTTATATAAATTTTTATAAAACTGACATGAGGGTAGTCCTTTTATTAGGATGAAATGGATTTTAGAATGAAGGTTGTTAAGACACAATGGCCTTTGACTTTTTTTAAAGCTACCTTTAAGGCATTTTGTTTATTTGAAGTTTGAGGGCCACTGAACATCATAGCTTGGCAAGATGGAATAACCTTGAGTTTGACATTTGAAATTGTTAGACCTTAACCTTTCAATTAAAAGGCTTTGTTTCCAGAATATCAGCCAAGTATTTAAATGAAAGAAACTGGCAGTGTTGATTCAAAGTGGCAAATACATGCAATTATCATAGTACAAAGCTATCTGACTCTTTGAAGCTATGTCCCTTTACACAAACTTGTCACCACTCTAACCTCCCCACAATTACTTAAAACCTCAAAATCTTCCCATTACCTTCTAGACAAAATAGTGTTGCTATAAGCCCACCCTAATCCACTAGGCCCACCTTTCAACCTTCCCCCCTGGTATAATCCTGCATGCTAGCCAAGCAGACATAACTATCCTATACACATTGCTATTTATTCATCTTCCCCCCAAATATTTTCTGGCTAATGCCACATTCCACCCATCTTAAAGAACTAACCGGATTCTCTGTTTTGCATGCATTGTTCTCCAGCAGAAGGGCAATCTATGTGCACTAGACTTGTGTGACATTCAGAAGGTTGCCTCATTCCTCTGCTTCAGCTTCCTCTCTGATCAAAAGGTAATGCTGATACCTTCCCTAGAAGATTGAGAAAGTCTTAGCCTCATACCTGGTGTATCATAAACAAATTTAACGTTTAAAAGTAAAATATTTCTTCTCTGTTTCTAAAGAATTTGTTGCAACCCTCCAACCTTGTATTCCCAACTCCACTTTCCTCTGTTCTTTTTTTCCCCTCAGAGCATTTATCCTCTTCTGAAAGACTATAATCCATTTATGTTTCTCTCCTTGCTAGAGTGTAAACCCTATAAGAAAGAAGGCCTTTATTTTTTTCACTGATGCTATCCCAAGCTATAGAATACCTGGCACACAGTAGAGATGCAGATTTACTACATGAATTAAATGGCATTTGGAAGCAAATTTTGTTACTAGTCTCTAAATGGTAATGGCTTTGAGGTGACTTCATGTGCTCTGAACAATAAAAGGCTGTCAGTATTTGAAGGCCCTTTTAATTCTTTTTTTTTTTTTTTGAGACTGAGTCTCACTATGTTGCCCTCACTAGAGTGCCATGCGTCACAGCTCACAGCAACCTGTTGGGCTCAAGGGATTCTCTTGCCTCAGCCTCCCAAGTAGCTGGGACTATAGGTACCCACCACAACACCTGGTTATTATTATTATCAATATTATTATTATTATTATTTTGGTTGCAGCTATCATTGTTGTTTGGCAGGCCCAGGCCAGTTTCAAACCCGCCAGCTCCAGTGTACATGGCTGGCATCCCAGCTGCTTGAGCTATAAGTGCTGAACCACTTTTCAAGTTTCTAATAGTCATGGCTTCAGAGCAAAAGCTGGAATAGCTCATGACTTATGGCTTGTCCTGTCACTCTGGCTAGGCACAGTGTGAGATAAATGATGTTCTCTGGGAAGTCAAAGGCATTTACTTTTTCCCCATTAGGGGAATTTCTTAGATAGTGATGCAAATGTACAACAGAATGGCATTTAGGGTAGGAAACCTCAACATCAGAGAGACGAACTTCAAGAAACAAATTTTATTCAGATGCCATATTTGATAACTGAAACTAGAACTTTGCTTATGGTACAGGGACTGTGAAGACTTGTTAGTGTTGTTTCTTGTTAGTGCTTTCTTTGGTGGAACTATTTACATGTTTTTATAGTCTGTTAGTTAAGAAATATGTTGCTAGTAAATTTTAAATGGTAAATTTTGCTGCACTCTTAGGCTTCTGTGTGGTGTGACTTGATCACTACTTCTAAAGAATTTGTCTTAACCTTCTTGTCTGCAGTGTTGAGTCTTTTTAATAAAGACTGGATTAGGGACTTAATGGTGGCTTTCAAAGACTTGTCTACCGGTTCAGCTAAGGAAACAAATAATTTAATTGAGTTCTCTGATGCTAAAAAAAATACCTACATATTAGGAGTATAAAGTAGCAGATGCCATGAAAGAGTGAATCCTCCAAAAGCTTCGAGGACCAACTCAAATGATTTTTATTTAAGGACCATAATACGGATCGTAGAGAGCAGCCACAAATGGAGCCCCTATGTAATCACTTATGTCCATCCCATGTTTTCCTTAAGTACTAAAGTGCCAGTTGCTTCACAGGTATGGAATTCTGCAATAGGTCATTCACAGGTCAGAGAACAGAGGAGACTGCTCTGAAGCAACATGAAAGCTAATGCAACATCCTGCTTCCATGCTACATTTTTTATGAACCAAAGACAAGTGCCTTAATAGTGACTCATTGATGTTGCATTCCTGCGTAGACTGACCAGAAGCCTTTTTATAGTTTAATATAAATAGGAATATTTTGTTAAGGGCCAGGAAGTCTCAGTTGAAGCACAGCTAAGTGGCATTTGATAAAGAACCCTTCCTATTAACTTACTTAATGCTAGAGTGTGTGCCAGAGCAGCACCCCCATGGTTAGTCATCTTTAAAAGACATTGAAACCTGGTAAGAATTGTGTGCATTCACAGAGCTGGAGACGGAAGAACTCTGTACCCATTTGCTTACTCTGGGACAGTCTCCCAGTGGTAAGTCAGATTTGTGACCAATCCTTTGCCCTAAAGTCAATACTTGACCATTTAAATGATATATGCAACTGTGAGGGCCAAGCAGGTTTATAGATATAGTGAAAATGACAAATAGCACAATTTCTAGCCCCTACTCTGTGAACTAGAAAAAAGAATATAATTCATAGGTTTCTTTCTTTTTTTCCTTTCCTTTTTTTTTTTTTTTTTTGCACAACTATTAGGCAATACAGTAATCTCACCATTAATATAAATCAAATTCCTTTAACATGGAAGGAGCAGAGGGTTACCCAGTATTAGATCTGCAGCTGAAGATGATTTTGAGTAACAAGTTTTAAAAGACACAGACACAGCTCTAATAAATGAGTATAGTCTAGAAAACCAGAAAAACTAAATTATCCTAGGATATAAATTTTTAATTTCATATAAGTTAAGCCTTTTGGGAAGCAGCAATTTATTTGGTGCCCTGTGGTTTAATGATTTGTTGAATTAATCAAAGGCACTGGCTTGGTGCCACTGCTGGCTCGATACCTGTGGCTCAAGTCGCTAAGGCGCCAGCCACATACACCTGAGCTGGCAGGTTCGAATCCAGCCCTGGCTCACCAAACAGGAATGACAGCTGCAACCAAAAAAAAAAAAATTCATGCACTGCCTTTTAAAATATCCAAACTGAGTTATTTATCAGGCTAACAGTATACAGTTTATAAGAAACAGCATATTACATGTGGTATTTTTCCTATTAACATAAAGTTAAGACATGAATTACGTCTACCTTGTAGAATGATACCTCGATCAAAAGTAAAAAGAATATTATGATGGACTTGGGAAAGAAAACCAGTATTTTTCTAGGATGCTGAAAATCATTGGTTACCATCTCAGGAGTACATATAAAAAAAGTAAATGGAGTAGTTATGAATTGGAGCCTTTGGCTCAGTGCCCATAGTTCACCAGGGCTGGTAGGTTTGAACCCGGCCAGGGCCTGCTAAACAACAATAACAAAAAAACAGTTGGGCATTGTGGCAGGTGACTATAGTCCCAGATACTGGGAGGCTGAGACTAGAGAATCATTTAAGCCAAGAGTTTGAGGCTGCTGTGAGTTGTGATGCCACAGCACTCTACTGAGGGTGACATAGTGAGGCTCTGTCTCAAAAAAATAAATAAATAAAAGACTTGAGTCTTTAAAAATGTTTCCTTATGATATAACCAGGAAAGTTTTCTTGGATATCCTGTTTTCATGCATCCGGTACAAATTTTATTTTTCTCCCATTCCCCAGCCCTGGAATAATTGTGATGCTAAAAGAGGTGACTGAAGAAAACCACCCAGTGGAATATCTATACTCGAACATTGTCCAAGCCACTCTTTAAATCTCAAAATAAACTTTTTGAAATCTATACAGATTACAGTGATACTTGAGGTCTTTTCTTGTTTTTACATTATTATAACCAAGAAAGAAGACGAGTGAGCTGTATATTTATTTCCTAAGAAGTCTCAGTTCTCTGAAACACAACCATCCACTTTAATCTTATTTTTAGAGGTTACCTAAATGACTTGCCAAAGTGGTATAGAAATTGGTTGCCCAAAAGTCTTCCTAGATTACGAATAATGTTTAATGTTTGTTATTACATGGAGTGGCCTTATTCTGAAATCTACTGGAGACAAAGATCTTTGGGTTACTCTAACAAACTTGTCCATTTTGGTGCATGATTCCAAAGACAGATTTCTTGCATTGTTTATGGAGGGATAGACCCACTAATGGTGATGACTTAAGGTGATTCTTACAGACATAGTTTTAGGTAGATTACCCTGGACTTGCATGTGGAATACACAAAACAAGTCTGTCCTCTTGGACTTTAGACTTTACAAGCAAAAGTCTAATATGAAGTGGTAGGTATTTTATTGTAATTGGGTCTTCTGCTCATCTATCTTTCTAGTTAATGAGCTCTATACAGACATTTCAACACATTAGAGAATGCTTTGTTATTCAATGTAATTGCTCGGATCATGTGGCTATTGAAATTCCAAATCTATGTAAATTAGCATGGGTCAATATGCTGTCATTTTGAATTTTTCCATCCTTCAGTCTAAAAGTGTATTTATTTATTTCCATGTACATATTTGATTCAATATCATTTCCCAAAAGATGAGAGAACAGTAAGACGGAATTTTAACTCAAGGATACTTGTGTATTTCTGCCCACTTTGTTCATCTCATACTCACTTGCAGCAACTTCTTATAGTTTTATGTTACACATATACAGTACGTTTTATATATATATAAACTAAACCCAATTTCAAAGCAGATGGTCTACCTGTTTCAGGACTTTTCTTGGATCTGGCATCCTAAATTTTTAAGACTAAGATAATATTAATATATCACTATAAGAAGCAAGATACCAAATTGACATAGTCTCCTGTCTCCCTAAAACCTAAAATGACCTGGGGATTTCTTGTCTGTTCTTATCCTAATTTGGCCAGCAACAAAGAAGTAAGCAAATGAATTTCATACTCTTACTTCTTCTGGAAGAACACTCTTGACCTTTTAGGTAGATTTCTGAATCTTTCCTAACTTTCAGCATGCTCAAAAACTGCTTTTGGGAGGGGGGGACAGCTGGTTATCAGGTTGCTGGTTCTCTGAAATTTGACAAATAAACAGCAAGTCCTTTTTTATTTGTAAACAACTGCTTTTTCCTTCACCTGATTTCAAAGGAAGCAAGTCTGTTTTAAGGGAAATCAGCTAAATCATGAAGAATCATTTTTATTTTTATTTATTTATTTATTTTTTGAGACAGAGCCTCAAGCTGTCAGTGGCATCACAGCTCACAGCAACCTCCAACTTCTGGGCTCAAGCGAGTATCTTGCCTTCGCCTCCCAAGTAGCTGGGACTACAGGCGCCCGCCACAATGCCAGGCCATTTTTTGGTTGCAGCCATCATTGTTGTTTGGCGGGCCCAGGCTGGATTCAAACCCTCCAGCTCAGGTGTACGTGGCTGGCACCTTAGCCTGTTGAACCACAGGCGCCAAGCCAAGAATCATTTTTTAAAATTATAATATTTCAAGCATATCAAATAACAGTTGACACAGTAAATGGTTTCCAATCAAAATTAAACGGAACTATTCATAATAATCAGGGGTAGTAGAGCCACTAATATGCCTTGAGATAAAGCCACCAATATGCCTTTTTTTTTTTTTTTTTTGAGACAGAGCCTCAAGCTGTCACCCTGGATAAGAGTGCTACGGCATCACAGCTCACAGCAACCTCCAATTCCTGGGCTCAAGTGAGTCTCCTGCCTCTGCCTCCCAAGTAGCTGGGACTACAGGCGCCCGCCACAACCCCCGGCCATTTTTTGGTTGCAGCCGTCATTGTTGTTTGGTGGTTCCGGGCTGGATTTGAACCCACCAGCTCAGATGTATGTGGCTGGTGCCTTAGCATTGAGCCCACCCGTTCAGTCTTGAGAAGAAGTCTTCCCCAACCAGAATAAATCACATCAGATATGTAAATGTGATCCAATGGCAGGCCTCTTATGGAAGGGTAATTTCGATTCTGAGGATAGACTGAACACCAAAAGAAAGGGTATATTCCATTGCAAAGGCTACCTAGAACCTAGAGACTGTGTATTAGAATCACAGAACTTAATCTGATCTGGTGTTGAGTCTGCCTAAGTGTAAACATTTTTTTCATGGTTTTACTTTACATACAGAAATGTAACAAAAAAGTAAGTTCCACGTGTCTATAGGTAATCACTGCACACACCTCAGTTAACCGCCCTGTACTAACAGTGCAAGGCAGCTGGATTCTTCTTCTTTCCACTTTTCAGGCATCTCGGCTCTGAAACATGAGTGGCAGAAAGGTCGCAGCAACACTTGAGCAATGGCTTTGAGGATTATATAAACGTGGGATTCTGCCTGAAAAGGGAAACCACACTGGAGTTTTTATATAATTCAGCTAGGCTATTAAAGAAGAAACCAAATATCAGGCAGTATTTCTTACACTGCTTTTTAGAAGAGAAAAAGTTTAAGATTACCTCCAGCTTTTAAAGTGCCCTGGTATGGTATATATCATAAAATAATTCTGCTAGTGTATGTGGCCTTTCATTTATAGCTTAATGTGTAAAACACAGATGTTTCTAAACAACATCCTTTCTTTAACTCTTCTAACATCTACATAGACTTTCAAGATGATTACAATCATGGCACTTGAGTAGAAAATGGGAGGCATTTAACAATTAGGATTTATGTGCATATGCATCATAGGTGAAGTCATGAAGCGACCCAGATAAAATGATTCCTGAAATCCACATGTGGCACATCCAGCTTGACTTAATTTGGGATTATCTCATATCGGAATGAAAAAGCACAACTTCATGTTGTGTATTCTAGAAAACGCACTTCTGAGATCCACGTATAGGATTCCTTTAAAAACTAGCCTGGGGCCAGGTGTGGTGCTCAGGCCTATATTCCTAGCAATTTGGGAGGCTGAGGTGGGAGGATCGGTTGAAAGTAGAAGTTCCGGACCAGCCTAAGCAAGAGCAAGACCTTATCTCTAAAAAAAGAAAAAAGAAAAATTAGTTGGACCTGGTGGCACATGTCTCTAGTCCTAGCTACTTGGGAGGCTGAAGCAGGAGGATCACTTGAGCTTAGGAATTTGAGGTTGTAGTGAGCTATGATGATGCCACTACAGTCTAGATTAGGAGATAGAGTGAGACCATGTTTCAACAAAACAAAATAAAACAAACAAACAAAAGTAGCCTGGAGTTTGCTTTGGTAGAAGCAATTATCCTAATTTAGGAAGGATAACATGAAAGCAATAACATACTTACCAGCCAATTTGAGATAAAGTATGAGGAAAGATTATTGGAAAACACATAAATAGGGTAAATGTCTTCATCCTCTCTTACTAGCTTTTTGACTACCTTTTCCTGCAAGGATTAAGCATCATAGCCATTGTGCATTTCAATACCAAATTTAAAATAAAACTTCTGTGTTTACTATGTTTATGTTGCCCTCTGTAGAGTCTCGGGGCATCACAGCTCACAGCAACCTCAAAGTCTTAGGCTTAAGTGATTTTCCTGCCTCACCCTCCTAAGTAGCTGGGACTACAGACACCCACCACAAGGCCTGGCTACTTTTTGTTGCAGTTTTCATTGTTATTTAGTGGGCCCAGGCCAGTTTCGAACCTGCCAGCCTTGATGTATGTGGCTAGTGCCGTAACCACTATGCTACGGGCACCAAGCCATTTTTTTTTTTTTTTTGAGGCAGAACCTCATTTTGCTGCCCTTGGTAGAGTGCCATGGCATCATAGCTCACAGCAATCTTAAACTCTTGGGCTGGAGCGATCCTTCTCCCTCTGTCTTTCTATTTCTTGTAGAGATGAGGTCTCACTCTTGCGCAGGCTGGTCTGCAACTCGTGAGCTCAAGCGATCCACCTGCCTTCGCCTCCCAGAGTGCTAGGATTACAGGGGTAAGCCACCACGCCTGGCCAGTATTAATATTTTTTAATATTAAGAACTCTAAAATTGGGTGGCGCCTGTGGCTCAGTGAGTAGGGCGCTGGCCCCATATACGGGGTTCAAACCTGGCCCTGGCCAAACTGCAACAAAAAAATAGCCGGGCATTGTGGTGAGCGCCTATAGTCCCAGCTACTCGGAGGCTGAGGCAAGAGAATCACCTAAGCACACGAGCTGGAGGTTGCTATGAGCTATGATGCCATAGCACTCTACCAAGGGTGACAAAATGAGACTCTCTCTAAAAAAAAAAACTCTAAAATTGTTCATGTAATTTATCCATTCTTCCCATCTAATGAGACAGAGTAAAGTTCTTCTAAATTCAAATTTTAAAACTGGTTTATTCCATTGGCCCATTCCCAGTGTCTATGAACATTTTAGCTTTTAAAAAAATCTTCCTTCCACATGCTTTTATGGTCTATGTTCTTGTTACTATCATTTCAAAACTTGAAATACCAAACCCTAGGAAGGTTCCTTCCTGCCACTGTAGCCATGGCATCCTAGCATGCCACTAAAACTTGCTGGGTTTTATCCACCTAAGAAAGTGCTCCGGTGACTGAGGCCGGTGCGCCATCTCTCGTCCTGTAGCGGTGTCTCTGGGCACTGTGAGGGGTTCAGCAGTGTTCCACAATGTCCCCACAGGCCCTCTAGTCACACAGCTCCTTCAGTGCACCCGCCCATGTTGCCCACCAGCCACTGCACTGAGGCACGCAGAGGTGCCCAGGGGTCTTGTTGGCAGGGTCAGGTGTGAATCCTGACACAGGAGTCCAGGTCTTTACTCCAGACTGCTCACCTCCATGAGGAGTTCGCCTTTGGACTGGCCCCATCCCTTCTGGGCCTCATCAGAACACCTCATCCATTGGCCATTTCCCAGAAATGCCATGGCTTACTGAACAAACTTGCCTACCTGGTTCCCAGCCACCTTTGACTCTAAAGCCCAAAGTTTATGAGGAAGAGTAGTCTTTGCCAAGCCTCTCCAACCCACCCTCCAAAAAGCTGTATTTTCCTTTTTCCCAGAATGATTTCATAATAGCCTTTCCTCATATCTAATGGGAATTACTCCTGGCTCCTTCTGTTGGTGACTTAACAGCTCTCAAAATAGGAAGAGAAGCAGCTAGTGAGATGGTTCAAGATAGTGTTTACTATTATGAGGTTGGGTTAAAAAATAGTCATTACCTTGCCTATCTCTCCTCTCTACATGGCTCCTGATGACAAGCACAAAAGGGAGAACAGTGCATAAGGAAATAAATACCACGTCCCAGGGGCAGATCAGTGCCTCGTGACCCCCCAATGCAGAGCTCTGGTAAAGGAATCTGGATGCTCACTGTACACTGGACGAGAAGCCCCTGCTCTCTTTTCCATGTCAAGCTGTGCCTGCTACCTTGCTACAGCAGAGTGTAGTTACATAGGCTGCTGAGTCACAGGCACATGGTCCTGGGTATGAGGCACAGCATAGCCCATGTGATCTGATGCCAACAAAGTAAAGCAATGACAAGAATGTAATTTTTTAACTTCTATAGTTCCTGTAAACCAAAGCTTCAATTTATCATTTCTTTTTTTTTTTTTTTTTTGAGATAGTCTCAAGCTGGCACTCACAACTCACAGCAACATCAGACTCTTGGGCTTAAGCAATTCTCTTGCCTAAGCCTCCCAAGTAGCTGGGACTATAGGCACCCACCACAATGCCCAGCTATTTTGTTTGTTTGTTTGTTTTGCAGTTGTCATTGTTATTTTAGCAGGTCTGGGCCAGGTTCAAACCTGCCAGCCCCGATGTATATGGCCAGCGCCCTTACCCACTGAGTGATGGTTGCCACCCTCAATTTGTCATTTCTTTCCCCTTGTAAGTGAGTTAAAGGACAAAGTTGTATCCCAATTTTCCTGTTTGGTCTAAACTAGTTTTTAAGTCATGCTTGAAAACAAAGGTGGAATATCAGTTTTTCCTCCCACTGTGATTATCTGGGACATTAAATCTGAAATGGGTATACTCTCTAATGTCAACTAATTCAAACTCAAGACTCATGTGTCCATATTCACAAAACTTCCACGTGATCAAAAGACCAAAGAGATATTCTAACACTGCCTTCTTTCTTTGAATACGTCTAAGGAGGGATTACAGAATCAAACCTCTATGGGTGTCTTTGTTCATACAGGCATATTAACTTGTGCCAGGCTTTGTCAAGAGGCTAGAACATACTCTGATTATGAAGACTACACTTTCTATTGTTTCCAGCTCTCATGGAGTGAATGTTAAAACAAATGGCTATTATACTGAAAGGATAGTAAAAATATGATTGTAAAATTATTCATCAATTTAATGCTTCAGTTCAACTTGTGGACACTTTTCAGATACTTTCTGTGAATTGGGTATTGCTACCCAGTCTAAAGAAGGGGCCCTTCTTAGGGGACATAAAGCTCTTTCAAAGCTTAAACTCTCCTAAGCATTCTTCATGATGATGTCTCTTCCTTAAAGTTCTAATAGGAGATGTTTTAAACAAAAAGTTATTTTAAAAACAAAATGGGTGGGAGTGGGTATAAAATTAGGAGAGGTCACGAGTAATGAATATGGAAAGTTGCCAACTTAAGAACTCAGACTTCCTATCATGCTTAAAAGCAAAACAAACAAAACCTAAAAGGCCAAGCACTGATTAGTAGAGAATGTACTGAAATACATTTAAATTCTTTGATCTGTGAGAGGCACATCCTACCTAGCCAAACTGGCCAAATCAACTTTAGTAAGACAGTTTGACCTAGTATGACTACATGGGCAAGAAAGGAATCCAGTGACAATGTACAATTAGACCATGTAAGATGCTTTCTCTGTTTTGTTCAGAAAAGATCTATGCAATACCATATTCAAATTACTGTTCTAACCTATCTTCTGTTCTTCTGCTTAGAGTATCTACCAAATGGAATGAGTGCTCATTTAGGCCCATGTTACCTCCTGTTTTCGAAAATGTCTTTAAAAACTGACATGTAAAATCTTTAGGAGTGGGGCATTAGAGTCTCATGCTGGGATCTAGATCATTCCCGGTTACCTGCTCTATCCCAAACAGCTTTTTAACAATTAGACAAGTTATACACTCTTTGTTGCCCTCAGTTTCCTAATCTTTATAAGGAAAGGATGTGCCCAAATTATTCCCTAGGTTTCTCCCAGATCAACAGTCCGACTGAGTCGAATACTCAGTATTTCTTTAAGCAGACAAAGTGTTATTAAAGTAGAACATTGGACCTCAAACTTATAAGGACATTGGGATCATCTGGGACTCTTTAAAATATATCAATGTCTAGATCCCTGCCCCCAGAGATTCTGATTTAATTGATTTGGGTATGGCATGGACCTCAATGTTTTAAGAGCTTTCCAGTAAATGTTCCCTGGGTGATATGAGGTAGATCTTCTAAACTCTCAGTGGCAATGATGTAGGCATGGGTTTGACTCAGGATTCATTAGAACAGGCCTCTCTGGGTAACTGAGAGTAGCCTTTGTTCACAGAGTTTGGTTCCCATCAGAACCTACTTTCTGTAGGTGTATACACCAGAAATGAAGCAGGAGGTAGCTCTTATGTTGGTAAACTCTTTCACTGTTTCACCTAGGCTTTACTAAGTATTACATCCTTCTATGTTTCCAGCCACAGTGTTAGAAAATGGTGAATCCCAGGTGGGTGGGACTCCCAAACCTGAGCTCTTTGCCACTATGCTATCTCCTCTCTACCCCAAAATTAACTATATGGGAAGCTCATAACTCTGGTATGACTTGATTCCAAAGATAAGAGAAAAGGTTCTTGGTTCAGGGTTTATATATCCTCTAAGTCCACATTCTTTTTAAGGGTTAAAAGCAATGATATGTTTTTGCTGTAAATGCATAACTTGAGAATAGCTCGATGACTCAGGCATGTTCTCTTACTGAGGCCCCTTACAGCACTGTCAGCATTTACAAGAAAATCCTCTAAGAACTCCTTTTCAGTATGCATTAACATAGTCTCATTCCCCAGTGAAACAGGCTGCAAAAATCTTATTGTCTGTTCAGTTTGCCTTTTGCAGTATAAAACAGCCTTCTGAAAAGCACAGGAATCCAAGCAGTTAAGGGAGGAAGGTTTTGCATCAAAACGATCAGAAACAGCCTAACTTTGCTGCAGTATCTCTGGCAATGCCCTTCATTCTCAGAAGGCTACTGTGAAAATAGTTGTGAAGGCTGTTTGCTGTCCTCTTGGACCCCAAGGTCTGTCTTGGAGGTTAATGTTTCACATGTCCTAATTCAGCACTTCAGCTGAGGCAGGCAGAAAGTTCCAAAAGACAAGGAAGCACATTCTCTGTCCAGTACAAAGTACTAGAGGCTCCAAGCAAAGATGGTTATGTTATTTTGTTCTTGAACCTCCTTAATCCCCTTCCCTGTGTCTGTTTTATGTGGTTCCTTCTGAAAAATTAACTTGTATGTTAATTTCAATGGAATTATGACTTTTTGAAAGCGGTTTATAAAACACAGGTTAAAATCAGTAGGATTTAAGAAAAGAACAACACAAGAGAAATACCATATATAATAGAAGAGGATACATGGGCTATGCTTAATTTTTTTTGAGATGGAGTCTCACTCTGTTGCCCTGGATTGCTATAGCATCATAGCTCACAGCAACTTCAAACTCTTGGGGTCAAACGATCCGCTTGCCTCAGCCTCCTGAGTAGCTGGGACTACAGGCACCCAACACAATGCCTGATTATGTTTAGAAGTGAGGGGGTCTCTTGCTCAGGCTGGTCTCAAGCTCCTGAGCTCAAGTGATCCACCATCTTGGCCTCCCAGAGTGCTAGGACTACAGGCGCCAGCCACCGCATCCAGTCCTAAGGTTAATTTTGAACTTGGTAGCTTGTTAGGGATCAATTTTGTGTTGCTGTGTCTATCTCATTAAGTGCTTGCTATACTAGGCATTTGTCCCAGGCCCCTTAATACTAAAAACAGTGCTCGGCGGCTGTGGCTCAGCGGGCTAAGGTGCCAGCCACATACACCTGAGCTGGTGGGTTTGAATCCAGCCCAGGCCCACCAAACAACAATGACAGCTGCAACCAAAAAAATGGCTGGGCGTTGTGGCGGGCGCCTGTGGTTTCAGCTACTTTGGAGGCGGAGGCAAGAGACTCGCTTGAGCCCAGGAATTGGAGGTTGCTATGAGCTGTGACGCCATAGCACTCTATCCAGGGTGACAGCTTGAGGCTCTGTCTCAAAAAAAAAACTAAAAACAGATTCTCTGCTATCTGTGGAATGAAGCTATCATCAATTCCTTTACTCAAATTTTTTCTTTTACAAGCATTTTGAGACTGCCTTGTATAATTAAGGTAAAAAGGTAGGCTTAGGGGTTGGAAGGGCAGATGGTTGGCAAACTGGTATCACAATATCACTTCAGAACTCTGGAATCATGAAATGGTACAATGGCTGATCCCAACACATTCCTATTGATGGAAAAAGTGAGCAGGTGCTAGCCATTTTTATCCCTACAAAACCTAGTCTGATCATCGTCCACCATACTAGACATTTTACATGAGTTGCTTCGAGGACTAAGTAAACAATAGCTGTTTTTATTAGTGCAAAGGACATAGTCATTCTAAGATGACTCATGCAGCCTTCTGGTACATACACCTCTCACAGCCTTCTCAGAAACCCAGAGAGATGTTGCAAGCTCCAAAATCTCTTACTCATCTGATTGTAGCCCCATGGAAGGGGAAAAATCTTTGCATTCTTTTAGAGAAATTTGTATTAAGTCCAAAATCCAAGTTAGATATTTTTGCTCAAATGGAAGCCAATTTTTTTGAATTAGCAAAGTTTCCTTTACAGCTTTCTTTTCTACATGAGGCCTTAACAAGGAGTCAGGAATATATGATAACTTTAGATTTTTGTCTGTTTTCTTATGTTATTTATTTTTTCTCTTTTCAATCTTCTAATGAAGGAAACAGCCTATCTCTGAGAACTAGAATAACAAACCAGCTATGTTTAGATGGAGAACTGTTCATGTGACCCTTTGTATATGATTTTGAGCTTTAATTTGTAATCCTTGCATTACCCCTTGTGAGTTTCCTGACTAATTTTGTTTTCCTTAGTCAGAAGAGCTCTAGAACTAAACCCAACAAAAAAGAAGGCTACATCCTACCTCCTTGTCCTGTACTCATTTGCTCCTCTTTACAAGAAACTTTTAACCATACTAGAGCTTTGAGAGAGACCCATAGATTAATATAATCTAGACAATCTTCAACAACGCCCTAATTTGGGAAGGTGGTTAAAGGGAATAACTAGGGAATCTTTTGGTTCTTACATCCTTTCCCAAGTCTGGTCCCTTTCTAAAAATCAATTCATTATAAAACCTGCTAAAGGTTTTAAGGACACAAATGACAACCCTGTAACACTCTTGAAAGGATTTTGGATTTGAAAATTGAATGCAGGATTTAAGCTGATTATTCTCCGCAGAGGGATCTAAGTCTATAAGCAAGACTTCTTCCATCCACTGCATGTCAAATGGTAACCTGGGCATCTGACAAGTACGTCTGTGGTGGGTGACTCTTTAAACCTTGGCAGAAGGGTGAATTATTACAGTGGTAGATAGATAACTGGATGTACACTTTTGTTAAAATCTTTCAACAAATCTCGAAAATTTCTTTTGTAAAGGAGTTTATAATCTTGGGGCCTATGGGCAGATTCTACCTTCTGATCATTTCAGAGAGTAGAGATGCATTTTCAATTGCATGCCCAACAATGGAGACCTACCCTTAGTTATTACAACTCAACACACACATCCATTTTCTTCAGGTAATTTATGCTAAAGAACCTTTTCTCTTTATTCTTTTCTCCCTTGTCCCTTATAATTGCTCCACATGGTGAAAGGATGTTGTCAAAGGAAACAATACACCAGTAAAATAATTCCAATTGTATTAAGTGAAGAAAGAAGTTTTTTGTTTCTTTGTTTGTTTGTTTTGCTATAAAAACGTATAGCGAGGTAGGACCACTTACCCTTAGAATCCTTGCATTTAGCCCAGTTTGCCCAACACTAGATTTGATACCTGGTCTTGAGTTTTCAGGTAGTCATTTATTATTTTTATGACTAAACCTTCATGCCACCATTCCCTGCCCCAAGCCCATACAAAGTGCTTTGTGGCACTTTTAACTCCTTTAAAAAATATTCTTACTTTAGAATACAAATTGCTAAATTTAATCAGCTAAATCTTTTCTTGTCAGAAATATTATCCTATAAGAAAGCATGAAATCAGACTTCAAAGATGGTGACAAAATCCTACATCCAGGTTACATTTTCAGCCGGTGGTGCCACCCAATTCTCTGCCATCTTTCCTCTGCTATCAATATGTGCTTTGTCCAACTCAACATAATAGTGACCTAAGCAGGGCAGATTTGAAGGTATAGTGGCACAAATACTTTGGGGGCTCCCCTTAAAATGAATACAATGTATTCTATTTTAGGAAACTAAATTCTTAGAATTCTTGTACTTGGCCTAAGAAATTGAAAGTGGATATATCAAACAATATAAATATAGCTTTGAAAGCCAAAATAATACAGTTTCAAAAGCACGTAAGGATTGATGTTTAAGTGAAGCCCTTGAATCGGTATCCTTAAAGAGCAGTTTTTCACACCGTAGAAACCAAAATATATTAGCATTAACATTGTTGGAGTTCAGTCCACAACAGTTACTGTTAAAAAAAAAATTTTTTTTTTTTTTTTATACAGAGGCTAACTTTGTCGCCCTCAGTAGAGTGCTATTCCGTCATAGCTCACAGCAACCTCAGACTCTTGGGCCCAGGCGATTCTCTTGCATTAGCCTCCCAAGGATCTGGGATTACAGGCGCCCGCCACAACTCCCGGCTGTTTTTTTAGAGACGGGGGTCTCACTCTTGCTCAGGCTGGTCTCCCACCTGTGAGCTCAGGGCAGTCCGCCCGCCTCGGCCTCCCAGGGTGCTGGGATTACAGGCACCCACCGCGCCGGCCCTGCTGCAGAAGATCCTAATGCTAAGCCTTGACTAGGTATAAAGTTGGAAGCTGGAAAACCCAGGGAGTCAAGAGAGAACACCAAAACATTTCCCGGTAAGAAACCAGAGAAAGCCACTACCGAGGGAACAAAGAAAACCATCAGAGCTTACGCGCTTGGAAGAGAGTCCCATGGGGCTGCTACAGACCTTGAAAGTGGGGTGCGCTGAGGACCCGACGCCCCAGGGCCTGGAGAGACAGCACCAACGGGCTGATGCTGGTGTCTCTGAGAGGGACACCACGGGGCTAGTTCTGCAAGTGCAGGCCACGCTGAAAACTGCATTCAGCGCCTGTTTTAGGGAGAACTCTTACAGGTGGAGTGAGCAGAATGCCACTTACAGGAGCTGAGAGGGTGAGGAAGTCCGTGTGGAGCAAATGGAAACGGGCGTCCTCTGTGGAGCCGGCAGGCTCCCTCTGGCACCCCCTACTGGCAGAGCTAACACGCAGCCTCGCTAGCAGAAGCGTTTGCGCAGGCGCAGACCGCGCCGTTAACTACTCAGCATCCTAGCACACCCATCTGCGCGTTTGAGCTGCTTCCTCCACATCGAAACAAGTTGCAATTGTCCTTTACTCAAAGGAGAATGTTCTCACCCTCTCCTCAGGTTGGAAGGCTGCCAAGACCCAATAGGTGTTACGTTCATTTTTCAAAAGTATCTTTGGGCTATATTAACTACCCCTAGCATTCAGCCAAAGTCCCATCTAAATAATCTGCTATCTAAACACAAAATTGAACATTTAGAGGCAGAAGATGGTGGCCCACACCTATAGTCCCAGCACTCTGGGAGGCGGGGGCCGGTGGATCCTTTGGACTCAGAAGTTAAAAACCAGCCTGAGCAAGGAAAATCGTTGGGGTGTTTTGTGGCGGGACGGTGAGGGCTGTGGTCGCAGATACTTAGGAGAGTGAAGCAGGAGGATTGCTTGACCCCTAAGAGTTTGAGGTTGCTATGAGCTATGATGATGCCATGGCACTCTCTAGCCTGGGTAAGGATGGAGTGAGACTCTGTCTAAAAAAAAAAAAAAAGGATTTCAACATGGAGTTTGGGAAAAAGAAACAAATGAAGGTAGAGAGTTAAAAAAAATGTAAAAAATAAATAATACATGCAAATTTATACACATAATAAGCAAGAAAGAAAATATTCATAGCTAGTTCTCAAGACCATCTGGGTTCAATATGCCAAACATTGAGAAGTGAGTGGCCTACCTTCAAGGAGATGAGTATTATTGTGATCGATGTGTTACTTAATTCAAGGTAAGCATTTCACATTGTATATCAGATCAGTACACTGAACCCATAAATGCAATATACACAGTTATGATTTAATGAAAAAAACATGCAATGGCCATGTGTATGTTGAGGAGAGGAGGGGAATAGCTTCAGGGAGAGATCTTACTGTCTTCAGGGACAAATAGATAACTGGGGTGGGCAGAATGTGGTGGCAGTGGGAGGAGCTCTGAAAATTTGAGAACGTAAGGAATCAAAACAAAAAGGATTTTAAAAGAAACAAGGAACTTGGGTTTGTATATGAGAGTAGAAGGAAACGAGGTTGAAGACAAAGAGGGGAGAAGCATAAAGGAGCTGACATATAAAAAGAAAAAGTCTACATTTTTGTCCTAAACTAAAAGGGGAGCCTCCAAAATTAAACAGGAAAGCATCCATCTTTGTTCTAATATTTAGAGAAATGTCATTTAAAAAAAATCCAGATTATCCCAATTCAGTACACAAGCCATGGGCTGGAGCTTCAGGGTTGTCATGGAAGCATAAGGTAGGGGGGAGGCTCACAAAAGGGTGAGTATCTGAATCATGAGTGGGATATCTCCACAAGCATGGCAAGCAAATAATTGAATTTGTCAGGAGACTTGTCAGCAGTTGAGGTGGCCTTTTTGAAACTAAAGCATAGATAAACTTTGAGGAGATGGGAAAGGAAAAGGCAAAGGGTAGGAGGCCATCAGTTTTAGGTGTTTATTTCTAAAAGGATCATAGAAGTGTTTTTCTTATTTCTAAGGTGAGATCTGAGCCACTTGTAAAGGAAGGGACCCATCAGGGAGAAGGGGAGGAAGCAGAAGCATTAATGTCACCGCATCTCCTTAGGTCAGAGCTTGATCTCACTTCCTGATGCTATTAATGTGGGCAGATATCCCCTCAATTTGGAATAAATTCTCTGAAATCAAGATAATTATTACCCTGAGCGGCGCCTGTGGCTCAGTGGGTAAGGCACCAGCCCCATATACCGAGGGTGGTGGGTTCAAACTCAGCCCCGGCCAAACTGCAACAAAAAACTAGGCATTGTGGCGGGCGCCTGTAGTCCCAGCTACTTGGGGGGCTGAGACAAGAGAATCACCTAAGCCCAAGGGGTTGGAGGTTGCTGTGAGCTGTGATGCCACAGCACTCTACCGAGGGTTAATAAGTGAAACTCTGTCTCAAAAAAAAGAAAATTATTACCCTGAAATTAGTAACTAGTATTCCATTGTGTGAATATACCACATTGTTGATTTCCCTGTTGGTGGACAAGTTGTTTTTTCTTTCTTTCTTTTTTTTTTTTTGGAGACAGAGCCTCAAGCTATCACCCTGGATAGAGTGCAGTGGCATCATAGCTCACAGCAACCTCCAATTCCTGGACTCAAGCGAATCTCTTGCCTCAGCCTCCCAAGTAGCTGGTACTATAGGCGCCTGCCACAACACCCAGCTATTTTTCTGTTGCAGTTGTCATTGTTGTTTAGCTGGCCCAGGCCAGGTTCAAACTTGCCAGCCTCAATGCATGTGGCTAGTGCCATAACCACTGTGCTATGGGCACCAAGCCCGTTCAGTGTAGTGTTGAGGAACTCTGGCTTGGGGCCAGGTAGTCTGGGATAGGAACCTAGTTCTACCACATAGCAGGTGTGTAGTTTAAAATCTTTGTTCTTTGGCTTCCTCTCTGGAAAATAAAGTAATGTTGTATAATTAAATGCACAGAGCTACTATGAAATTTTCTAGAATTAATACAAGGAAAGGTAAAGTACTTGGCCTCCACCTAAGTCCTGAGTTAGTTATGGCTTTGAGTCTTCTGCTAAGACTTTTCATCTGTAAACAGACTGTCTCCTGCCTGCCTGCCAGTTATGTGTCTTCTAGCAAAATTAACTACTAAATCTTCAAATGAAACAATTCAAGTAACATATATAGGTTGTATTTATGTAAGTATGTATATATAGAGAGACTGTTAATACTATAAAGACTATTTAAAAACTCATAAGGGCAGGAATTGAGTACTGACTTCTGGGAAAACATGTTGACATTTATGAAGCAAGCTAAGTGCAGTTTAAGCTGAGTAAAAACTTGAGACTTAATTTCTATTCTTTAAATATCTAACAAACAGCATATAGTCCCATGTAGTGGGCTTGGTCCTTCAATTAAAAAGCTCACATAAATGGGTGGATGAGACACAGAATGAAGAGGGCTTTTTTTTTTGGTGGGGAAGTGTGCCAGCCCACAGGTGGTCTTAACAGGTTTACTTACAATGAATGGCTTTTCTTTTGCCTTTGCTACTCAGTCAATTTAGAAAGGTAACCCTTTTGCTCTAGCTTCTCTAGAGCTATGTAGGAACATTGATTGGGAGGTAAGAGAAACTTTTGGAACACAAGTTCACTTCTGTATGGCCAAATCACTTGTTCTTCTGTTTTACATACTGTGATATGTGGGGGAGCTTTGTAGGAGAACATAAGCAACTGTTTTGGGGATGACAATGCTGAATAATAACAGTATTTATATTCAATGAATTATAAAATAGGCACCCCATAAATTCATTCTTTCTCTGGTAGTATAAGTGTTGATGTCAAAAGTAGATGTCTTTTAAAGGGAAGTGTTTGGAAATCATATACAGAATTTTCTTAAAGTATTTTTCAATATGACTAAGCTAAAATTCATGACTCTACTTTTGTCACTCTTTTTACAGTTAAGCAGTTTTGTGAAGAAACAAAATTGATCATGCACAATTTCAGACACTGCTTGCAATCTTATCAGGCTCAGCATTCAATTTATTTCTACTTTGCTATGAAACCTAGCAAGTTTTTGATTTCTATCTTTAATGCTAGATTTTTATGCCAAAGTTCTAATGCAAACTGCATAGTTAAATAATTATTGAATGTTACCAGATACCAAGTGCTTAAAGAAAAATCCATTAAGCATACTTTTTCCACTTTGGAAGCTACAAAGGAAATAGTCCTACCCACTCCCCTTCTTTCAAAGTTCAGTCTAATAGAGAAGAAAGAACAAAATGAATCTAGAGGGCTATAAAAGAAAATCACTAGATATTGGCATAAAGTCTGGGTTTGCTGTGTTCTAATATCATTATGCCTCTAAACTCTGCCTACAGGTGTCTGGGGTAGGTTATGTTTATTTGAGACTTCTCCATCGGGAATTGCCTATTGTCACTAAGTGTCCGCTGGTGCTGGGATTTGCTGCCTGCCTTCTTGCCATGTCTAACGAAGTAGAAACAAGTACAACCAATGGTCAGCCTGACCAACAGGCCGCACCAAAGACAGCATCAAAGAAGGAGAAGAAGAAAGGTATGGAGAAGTCCCCTTCAGGTCAATGAAGGGAGCTAGAGAGGGTGACCTCTGGAAGAACATGAGATCCAAGATAAAGGGAAGGCTGTCTCCTGCCTTGCTTCATCTTTAGCTTAATGTCAAGTTCTAAACAGGAAAGTTGTGCTTTGGCAGAAGACATTGGTTCCCCCGCATGTGGTAAGACAAATAGCTCTGAGGCTGTGACTGCACCAACTTAGGTCCTGCTGAGAAACATTCAGAGCAGGTTGTTCAGTTAATAAAGCAACCGTTGATTGTTGTATGGCTATCTTTCAGTAATAGGTTTAGCATTATGCTTTATTGAGGTCATTATTTTTTAAAGATCAAGATCTTTCTTTATGAGACCCTCTTCTTTTGACTGAAGTACCACTGGAAGAAAGCCCCATAGTCCTTAGTGACCCATGATTTGGGAATATGCCTTGACTTGCTTGTCTTTCACAACTATGCTTTAGCTCTGGGTAGCAGGCTGCAAAGGCCTTCAGGATAAGCAAAGGTAGTTACAATAAAGATGGAATAATTTTTTTTTGTTGTTGTTGTTTTGAGACAGAGTCTCAAGCTGTCACCCTGGATAGAATGCTGTGGCATCACAGCTCAGAGCAACCTTTAATTCCTGGCTCAAGCGAGTCTCTTGCCTCCACCTCCCAAGTAACTGGGACTACAGGCACCCGCCACAATGCCCGGCCATTTTTTGGTTGCAGCTGTCATTGTTGTTTGGCGGATGCAGGTTGGTTTCGAACCTGCCAGCTCAGGTGTACGTGGCTGGCACCTTAGTCGCTTGAGCCACAGGCGCCAAGCCAAGATGGAATAATATTATATTAAGGATTTTCCAAGGGAATGTACCCATAATTCCCTTCTGCCTTAATGATAGTTCAAAATGTCAGTAAATTGTGTGGTGGTTTATTTTTCTTACACCAGAGTATATCTACTTATCCTCACATTCTTTCAAAATATTTTAAAAAACTATGATGAAGAATGTTCCCATCTCCCACCTCACATATTTTTGTAAATTTTCCATAATTCTGTCAATTTTGCACTTCTAAGAGTTTATTTTCTATCCACCCCAACTCTATACACAGTATTGTGGAGCATAATTTAGTTTCAAAGGAAGTAAAAATCAGGCAGGCTAGATGTTGAATATATAATCAGTTGTGGTATAATCAGGATTTATACAACTTAAATCTTAGAGATTCTGGAGCATATTTGGTTATAACCAAGACTTATTTACTTATTTATTTATTTGTTCATTTATTTTGAGACAGAGTCTCACTGTGTTGCCCTTGGTAGAGTGCCCAGGTGTCACAGCTCACTGCAACCTCCAACTCTTGGGCCCTAATGCTTCTCTTGCCTCAGCCTCCCAAGTAGCTGGGACTACAGGCACCTGCCACAATGCCTGGCTATTTTTTGTTGCATTTGTCATTGTTGTTTTATCTTGTCTGGGCCAGCTTCAAACCTGACACCCTCGGTGTATGTGACTGGCACCATAACCACTGTGCTGGGGTGTGGAGTCAAAGACTTGTATTTAAATATAAACTTTATCTTGTATTTCTTTTCTCAGGCTCTGAAAAGACAGATGAATATCTTTTGGCTAGGTTCAAAGGCGATGGCGTAAAATACAAGGCCAAACTAATTGGCATTGATGATGTGCCAGATGCAAGAGGGGATAAAATGAGCCAAGATTCTATGATGAAACTAAAGG
>CAUYON010159272.1:0-22268 GCA_963573935.1 Arctocebus calabarensis | reverse complement strand
CTTGGATGGCATTGGAAGTCCCATCTGAAGAATGGGGATTTTAAGATAATAGTCAAATTACATAGTAAAGCATCTCAAGAATGGAGAAGCATGAATCCCATGTACTCAAGTTTCATATGAGGACAATTAATGACAATTATTCACACGGTGGGGGTGAGGGAAGGGGAGAGCAGAGACAGAAAGAATGAGGGAGGGATGGGGAAAGGAAGAGCAGAGAGAGGGAAGGAGCGAGGGGGGTGGGGTCTTGGTGTGTGCCACACCTTTTGGGGGCAAAACACGATTGCAAGCGGGACTTTATCCAACAAATGCAACCAGTGTAACATGATTTCTTGTACCCTCGATGAATCCCCAACAATTAAAAAAAAAAAAATAGCCGGGCCCCTGTACTCCCGGCTATTCAAGAGGCTGAGACAAGAGAATCGCCTAAGCCCAGGAGGTGGAGGTTGCTGTGACCTGTGACGCTACAGCACTCTACTGAGGGTGATAAAGTGAGACTCTGTCTCCTCAAAAAAAAAAAAAAAATCATTCATTAAATTATTTTCAAAAGAAAAAAAATAGCCAGG
The DNA here is from genome assembly GCA_963573935.1 of Arctocebus calabarensis. Classification (NCBI taxonomy): domain Eukaryota; kingdom Metazoa; phylum Chordata; class Mammalia; order Primates; family Lorisidae; genus Arctocebus; species Arctocebus calabarensis. The sequence continues at coordinate 21,705 of CAUYON010159272.1, read as the reverse complement.
TGTTTTTGCTATTAGTCCCAGCCTAATAGGGCCCTCCCAAGTCCTATAGTCCCAGCCACGTGGGAGGCTGAGACAAGAGAATCACCTAAGCCCAGGAGGTGGAGGTTGCTGTGAGCTGTGACGCTATAGCACTCTACTGAGGGTGATAAAGTGAGACTCTGTCTCTTCAAAAAAAAAAAAAAAAATCATTCATTAAATTTTTTTCAAAAGAAAAAAAAATAGCCAGGCGTTGTGGTGGGCGCCTATAGTCCCAGCCACTTGGGAGTCTGAGGCAAGAGAATCGCTTAAGCCCAGGAGTTTGAGGTTGTTGTGAGTGATGCCACAGCACTCTACCAAGGGTGACATAGTGAGATTCTATCTCAAAAAAAAAAAGCTCTTATTTTGGGGGGTCTCAGTTTGTGACACACCTTTTGGGGGCAAGGCACAATTATAAGAGGGACTTTACCTAACAAATGTAATCAGTGTAACCTGGGTTTTCTGTACCCTCACTGAATCCCCAACAATTAAAAAAAAAAAAAAAAAAAAGATAATAGTCCAATTAATCCTGGTGGTTCCAGGAGAGAAAAACAGATGCTCCTGAAGAGAGCCATGTAGACCTGCGACTTTCGCCCATCACGGATGGTCAAGCTCCTACCAGAGCCCAAACCCCAGGGACGTTCTCCGGGCTGCCGTGCCTGTGTCCGTCTGCTCCGCAAGTGGGAGCTCAGCCATTGTGGCCTCAGATCGGATGATTTGCTCACCAGTTTGTGTTGCTGTCAGAATGCTCTTTGGGACATTATGGAAAGACTGTTTTTCTTTTTGTCTTTCAAAATTAAGTAAAAGAAGGAAAAGAGAGCACACATATATGAGTGTGGCCGCACAGAGGAAAAAGAAAAATCTCCCAACAGGGCGCCCACTGACACGCGTAACTGGCTGCGCGACCTCAGGCAAGTCACTTTGCCTCTTCAGTTTCAGATCATCCTGACGAGAAAGGGTGTTAGATGAAGAGATTTCCAAATCCCTCTCCAGTTTCAAATGCTATGATTTCTATTATTTGCCACTGCTTACAAAAGCTCAAAATCAGATACAATTCTGTATTTATTTCCTAAGAAATGTAGTGTTTATCAGCTTCCTGAAAAGGGAAAGCAAAGAATGAAAAACCAAGAACAAATAACTGTACCAAAATAGCACATTTTGACTTCTTAGGGGTAAGGAGGATAACACAAAGCCAATATGCCCAGGGGGGAAATTACAGAGAAAGTAGTTTCTGAACAGGACAGGAGAGTGGGGACAAATTACTCCTGCAGGTTGAATCTGGCCCGTTCACTCATCTGCATTTTGTCTACAACAACAGTGTGAAGTGGTCACAGCACAGGTGGTATGGCCCTCCCAGCCTGAAATATTTACTCTCTGGCCCTTGAAAGAAAAAAAGTTCGCAACCCCGACTACAGGAAATCAAAGTGAGTTATGTTAATTAATATTCATCCGTGCTCCATAGGCGAGTTCCCTGCTTGGGGAAGAGTTTGGAAGCCGTCTTCGACTCACAGACCCAGCAGGGACCTGGGTCTAGATCTTACTTTGTAATGGGTACACACTGAATCTGGATCTTCCGCTTTTCACCACTTTCTCAGTGGTGCTGGGGTTTTAATTGATTCCATCCAGCAAACAACTCTTTTCTGGAATGACATCTGTGGTGGACATCTCGGGATATAGAGGTTTGGAGCAGAGGAATCGGGTCTTTCTGGGTGTAACTGCTCAGCTCCGGGCTCCGCTGTTGAGGGCCAGCCTTGTGGGGGATGTGGCCAACGGCAGCTGCGGAGCGGGTGGCTGTCGCCACGGTGGCTGCTGCTCCTTGTTGTTTTGGTACTAGACTGAATTCTCTAAAACACACATCTTAGTCCACGACTTCTCTGCTCAAAATCCTCCAGTGGTTTTTCACCATGGACAGAATAAAACTCACCCTTGTAAATGGGGCAAATAAAGCTTCTGGCGTCTCTGTCTGACCTCTTTCCAACCTTAAATTCTCTTTCTTCTGTAGCCTTTCATGTTCCCTTCAGTTGCTCCTAAATTCCACAAGGACAGGATCTAAGTGCAATTTATGCTTTTGTCCCTCTCCCCATTTTTTTTTTTTTTTTAACGAAAGATATTGAAGAGGTCGTCTGCCATACTGGGCCGGTTCCACGCGTGTCCCCCTGGTCTCTGCGGGCGAGTGCAGGTGGGACGGGGCCTTCGGAGATATTGCAGAGTAAATGAACGGATCTATGAATGCTGTTTCATAATACAACACAATGGCTTTTTTTTTCTTTACACTACAAAAAGCATAGCAACGAAATTTGTGTTTAGCTTAAAGGATACTACCGTACAGACAAGAGAAAACGGATTCTGAAATAATACTAATTAAATTAGATTAAAGGATACTACCATACACATAAGAGAAAACAGATTCTGAAAAACGTGGGCTCTGGTCCTCGATTTGCCACTGCGTGATACTGAGAAAGCTGCTTAATCTCTTTCAAATCTCATTTTCTATATATGTAGGGAAAAGTGGGAGCTAGTTTGTAGCATCTTTTTTTTTTGGCAGGTTTTGCCTGGGGCTGGGTTTGAACCCGCCACCTCTGGCATATGGGGCTAGCATCCTACTCCTTTGAGCCACAAGCGCTGCCCTCTAGCATCTTAAAATTCCTTCCAGCTTTGATATTTTTGTTTCGGATTCTCTAAATCTTTTCTTGATGCCAAGTGCTGATTAGTTACACTATCAAGTACCTTAAATATTACAATGAATATAATTTGTCCTTTTTAGGGAAAGCGTTTATAAAAAATGTTTGAGTGCTGAAACATAGTTTACAGAAAGGAAAGAGGTTCTTAGAATTAGAATTTTCTCTGAATTAGAATTTTATAGTCATCACAGGAAAAATTATTCATGAAGTACCTTGGCTTGAGGGAAATGTTTGAGAAAAAGAGCAAAAATAAGAGATTGCGTATAAAATCGATGGGGTAACACATCAGTTTTCCTGTAAAGCTATCTTTTCCCATAGTATGCACGTGACCTTACTTTCTAACATGTAAACTCAGAATTTGTGTCACGGTTGGTGTATTTAAACAATCTTTGCCTTCCATTTTTGAAAATCATGTTCTCTTCCTCCCTTCCTGTCTCTCTCCTTAATTTATTTTTTTTTCCCCAGGGTGACACCAGATAGCCTAGAATATTTTTTCTCAGTTTCCATTTCTCAGATCCATTTTATACATATCCCCTTTAATGAAGGTTCAGAGATTAATAAAGCAAATACATTAAAAATGCCCTTGGCTTAGTAGAAAGGTCCTTTTAGCTGGCTGGGAAGTTACTCATCACTCTGTACAACTCGGAGACTCCCAGGAGAAGCACAAGATCCACTTAATCTGCCTTCCCTGTCTGTGTTTATGCTCAAGGCCAGAAGGCCACGGCTCTCACGGGACTGTGGGGCGGACCCATTTTGCTTCCATGCGTGTGAAATTTCCGGCAGACTTTATTTTAGAAAAGATCAAGGCTCTGAAGAAGAAAGAGGCCCAATTGGCAGGCGGCCCCATAAACTCATATTCCATACTGCCTTTGCACTTAGTATTCAGTGGGAAGGCTCTTCACAGCTCTGATTTTTATCAAAGAATTGTCACTAGCATTTCCTGTCAGAAAATAGTAGCTAGATTCTTCGAAGGGCTTCGTTTCTCACTGATAAAGGAAACTGGTCAATCAACAGGGGTTTTAAAAGATTATTAATTAATAGACTTTAATTTTCAGGGCAATTTTAGACCATAGAAAATTTGAGCAGAAAGTATAGATAGCTCCCTCTCATTCCCTCCCCCACTCCAGCTTCAGTTTCCCCTGTTGATAGTCTGATATATTTGTCACAATTAATCAATGAATATTGACACATTATTAGCTAAAGTCCATGGTTTACATTAGGGTTCACTCTTTGCATTGCACAGTTCCATAGTGTTCGACAGCGGTGTAACGTCAGGTACGCGTTGTTAACACTGTCATACAGAAGAGTGTCCTGTCCTAAAATTCCCCTGTGCTCCATCTACTTATCCTCCCTCTCTGCCCCTGAGTCCTGGAAACCACTGATCATTTGGCTGTCTCTCTAGATTTGCTTTTTCCAGAATTTCATACACTTGGATTCATATAACATGCAGCCTTTGCAAACTGGCTTCTTTCATTTAGCAATGTGCATTTAAGGTTCCTCTGAAGGACATCTTGGTTGCTTCTAAGTTTTGGCAATTATGAATGAAGCTGTTATAAACACCTGTGAGCTGGTTTTGGGGTTGATGCAAATTTTCTATTCATTTAGGTAAATGCCAGGGAGTGTGTTTGTTGGATCATATAGTAAGAGGATGTTTAATTTTGTAAGAAACTGTCCAGCTGTCTTCCAAAGTAGCTGAACTAGTTTCCCACCAGCAATGAATGAGAGTTCCTGTTGCTCCATATCCTTGTCAGCACTTGGCGTTGTCAGTGTTATTTTGGCAATTCTAGTTGGTATATTGTATCTCATTGATTCTTTGGTGGTTGTGTTGAGACAGTGTTTTTCTCTATGGCCCAGGCTGAAGGGCAGTGGCATAATTATAGCTCACTGAAGCTTTGAACTCTTGGGCTCAGTCAATCCTCCTGTCTTGGCCTCCTGAGGCACTAGGAGTATAGGTGCACAACACCATGGCCAGCTAATTTTCTCATATTTTTTGTAGAGATGTGGGGTCTCTATTTTGCCCAGACTGGTCCCAAACTCTTGGCCTCAAGTGGTACATTGACCATTCATTCAGAGGAAATGGATCATCATAAAAGTCCTTCTCCTTGTTATCTTCACCTGGCATAGGCCGAAGAGGAGGAGGAAGAGGGGGGACTGGTCTTGGCATAGCAGAAGGGGAGGTGGCGGGAAGGGGAGGCAGGAGAAGAGCAGACACACTCAGTAGAACCTCTGTTAAAAAAAAAAAATTCCCTGTATGAGTGGGCCATGCAGTTCAAACCCAGATTGTTCAAGTCACTGCCTCAGCCTCCTGGAGCAGTGGGATTACAGGCTAAGCCACCACAACCAGCCCACTTGTTTAAATTTGTAATTCCTTAATGATATATGATGTTGAGCCCCCTTTTCTATGCTTATTTGCTCTCTGTATCTTTCTGGTGATTTTTTTTCTGATTTCTTAGTTGGGTGGTTCTATTTTTGCCTATTTTTAAGTTGGGTTATTTGTTTTTCCTTATCATTGAGTTTTAAGTGGTTTTTTTTGTTTTGTTTTTTTTGAGACCGAGTCTCAAGCTATCACCCTGGATTGAATGCCGTGGCTCAGAGCAACCTCAAACTCTTGGGCTTAAGTGATTCTCTTGCCTCAGCCTCCTAAGTAGCTGGGCCTACCGGCGCCCATCACAATGCCAGGCTATTTTTTTGTTGTTGCAGATATCATTGTTGTTTTAGCTGGCTGGGGCTGGATTCGAACCTGCCAGTCTCAGTGCATGTGGCTGGTGCCATAACCACTAAGCTACAGGTGCTGCCTTTTTTTTTTTTTTTGTACATTTTGTGCATCAATAGGCTTTGGTGGGCTCCTACTATAGATAAATGCTTGGAGGCTACAGAGTGTACTAAGTGTACTCTGCCCACAGAGTAATGGACACATTATCTAGTTGAGAACCAGGACCAAAAATTAGCACAAGTGAAATAGAATGACATTCATTTGTCTTTGTGAGTTACAATATGCAATCTCATTTTCGGTTTGTTTTAATAGTCTTTTGGGTAAGTGTTGTTTTGCATGTTCCATGGTTTTATAGAACCCTCTTTCTCTTCTATACAGAAATTGGTCATTCAGAGGCTAGTTTTCCATGCTAATAAAATTATCAGGGGTAGTTCAATTTTAAGGTCATTTTCTAAAATCTGTCCTTGTAGTAAAAATTTATTTTACACTTTTAGATAGAGAGTTCTATATTTGATATCCTGAGTTAAGTTAGTGGAAGTATATAGTTAAGATTTTTTAATCAGTAGGGGGGCGGTGTTTGTTTATTCAATTTTATTTGATTTTTACTTTTGTTTGCTTATTTTAGAGCGATGACTTTTGAAGAAGGAAATCAAAGCTAGGAAATATCCACCCTGCAGCTCTAAGTGGGGATAACATTGAAAATATTTACCAAGCTGATATCAGGAAGAAGAACATTTGGAGAACTGAGGATATTCTTGGAAAACAGTCCCTACTACCCCATTGAAACAGTGAGATGAAATTAACGGAAACTAAATGGCAACACTCTTAACCAATAGAACACACTAGTGACAATGAATCACATTGAATGCTTATTGCATTCACATAGCACTTCCCAGTTCACAAAGTATGATCTCATTTATCCTCACAATAAATAATAATAATGAGTATGATTTTATGGACTGGAAAGAGTCTATGAAAGGCCAACTTATTTGTTGAAGAATGTACTACTGATTTCAACTCAAACTAGGGTAATTTGACTCTAAATTCAATGCTCTAGAATAGCAGTTCTCAACCTGTGGATCGTGACCCCTTCGTAACAATGAAAATGCATCCTGCACATCAGATATTTACACTACGATTCACAAAAGTACAAAATTACAGTTATGAAGTAGCAACGAAAATAATTTTATAGTTGGGGGGATTACTACACATGAGGAACTATATTAAAGGGTCATGGCATTAGGAGGCATCAGGAAGTTGGAGAACCACTGCTTTAGAAGAAAATGCTGTCTGTTTTATGGTCTGGGTTTGCAGTCCTTAACTGATGCTGTCTGAACAAGAGTAAGTCTAGATCACTAAGCCATATTTAAAGTGTGCTTTATAACCATCCCCACCAGACCTATTTATTTATGTAATTTTCTCTGTCACACTCATTCATTATATGGAATTCATGGAGTTTCTGTGAAAAGACTTTTCAAATTCAATATAATCAGTTAAAGACATAGGAAATATTCGTTGACTCTATTAAATACAAATGGAATAACAAAATAGAATGACTGATGTGACTCTGATTTTGCTATGTACTGTATGTGGGAAAAAATACTGGAAGATTGTAAACCAAAATCTTAACAGAGACTATGTTTGGGTGACAGGATTTTGGTAATTTTAGATTTTTTTAAACATACTTAATTTTTTTTTTTCACTTTTTATTTTACAGTCTCACTTTCTCACCCTCTATAGAGGGGTGTGGTGTCATAGCTCACAGTAACCTCAAACTCTTGGGCTCAAGTTATCTTCCCAAAGCACCACCACAACACCCAGCTATTTTAGAGATGGAGTCTTGCTCTTGCTCAGGCTGGTCTTGAACTCCTGAGCACAAGCAATCTACCTGCGTTGGCCTCCCAAAGTGCTAGGATTATAGTTGTGAGCCACTGCACCCAGCCAACATATTTTACTTTATTTTCTAAATCTTCTGTAATAACATACATTACTTTTTTTTTTTCCTTTGAGACAGAGTCTCACTCACCCTTAGTAGAGTGCCACAGCATTGTAGCTCACAGCGACCTCAAAGTCTTAGGCTCAAGAGATTGTCTTGCCTCAGCCTCCTGAGTAGCTGGGATGACAGGCACTTGCCACAATGCCCAGCTATTTTTTGGGAATGGGGTCTCACTCTTGCTCAGGCTGGTCTTGAACTCCTGAGTTCAGACAATCCACCTGCCTCAGCCTTCCAGTGGGATTATAGGAGTGAGCCACCGAGCCGGGCCAACATACATTACTTTCAAATTAGGGAAAAGAAAAACACTATAAAATCCATTAGAATGTTACCATAATCTTGGCTATACAATCCTCCAAGTTTCTTAGGGCCTACATTAGCCGGGAGACTAGATTTCCCTCACTTCTCTCTCTGGGGAGAGGCTGTCATAAGCACAGTACGTGGGGCACCTGTGACCTCAGCAGCTGAGGCACATCCTTAGGCCACCTCAAACCTCAAACCTGCCTCTCCAGAGCCCGTTAGGGCAACATGGGAACAACGCGTCTGGGAGAGGTTTCAGCCCCCATTCAAGAAGCAAAACCCTGAGACAGTGAGCTTAAACCACGTCCGACAGTTAGCCAGAAAAAGAAAATTTATTTTTAAAATCTAGAGGGCAAGAATAGACACAAAGCCAGAGGATTAGGGCTGAGCAGAAGAAGCGGAAGCAAGGCTTAGCGTGGAAAGGGGTTGCGGCGGCAATGGCGAGCAGGTCTGTCAGCCTGAGGTGCTTCCAGCACAGAGCTTATTTTACTCCTTGGCAAGAATAAGGATGCAAAACAGGCTTGGGGCCTGTGACTCAATGGGCTAAGGCGCCAGCCACGTACACCTGAGCTGGCAGGTTCGAATCCAGCCCGGGCCCGCCAAAGAACGACGGCTGCAACCAAAAAATGGCCGGGCGTTGTGCAGGTGCCTGTAGTCCCAGCTACTTGGGAGGTGGAGGCAAGAGACGCACTTAAGCCCAGGAATTGGAGGTTGCTGTGAGCTGTGATGCCACAGCACTCTATCCAGGGTGACAGCTTGAGGCTCCGTCTCAAAAAGAAAAACCAAAACAAAAAATGATGGAAAGCACCTGTTTCAGGAGAAGTAGACGTATATCCTGAAAACAACACACACACACACTTTTGAAAGTCTAATTGCAATTACAATTGACCCTTAACTTGAACAACCTGGGTTTGAACCCTTGGCCCACTCATACAGGGAATTATTTTTTTTTAACAGAGGATCTGCTGAGTGTGTCTGCTCTTCTCCTGCCTCCCCTTCCCACCACCTCCACTTCTGCTCTGCCAAGACCAGTCCCCCCTCTTTCTCCTCCTCTTCGGCCTATGCCAGGTGAAGATAACGAGGAGAAGGACTTTTATGATGATCCACTTCCTCTGAATGAACGGTCAATGTATTTTCTCTTCCTTGTGTTTTTTAAATCACATTTTCTTTGCTCTAGCTTTCTTTATTGTACGAATACAATATGTAATGCATACAGTCTATAAAATACGTGCTAATTACTGGTGTATATTATTGGTAAGACTTCCGTTCAACGCTAGGCTATTAGCTAAGTTTGGGGGGTGTTAGGAATTACATACAGATTTTTGATTGTGTGAGTAGTTGGTGCCCCTGACCAAAGCATTGTCAACTGTCCTTAAAGTCTTTGTCAGAGGAGACCTGAGTCTAGGTTTAGTGATTTGAAGGATAGAGGAAACTGTATCATCCGAGATTTATTGCCTCCTATTAGAATTCTTCTTACACGGATTCTCCATGCTCACAGTTTTAACACTGCCAAACCCCTTTCTGACACAGGGCAAAATCATCTTTCCTTTAAAATGTATATCCTCTGACTCATTCTCTCACTGTCTAGGAACATTACTTATTTGCAATTTTATCTGGTTGTTGATATGTTTATATCATACTATGTTTCAGGGATATTTGCATTTCACAAAAGAAAAAAACAAATAACCAAAATTCTTATCCCAAATAATGACTCTATGATGGCATGAAATTTATCTATCCTGGTAAAGACACTAGAGGGCTTTTTTTTAAAATCAGGTCTTACTACCTAAAAAGACCCATCAGAAGCCTCTGGTCCTGACCAAGGGAAACACTTGCTTTGTATTGCTTTAAAGGTGCCACCCACCGGCTGACCATGCTGGGCTCAGGACACTTCCCAGAAATTGACACTAACGTGTCCCTTTTGTTACAGCCATCCTTAGAGTCTGGGAGCCAGGGCTCTTCTAAACGTCTGCAGCTGTACGATCCTTTGTCCAATTACTGTACATACAAGTTTTAAAAACTTTTTATTGATGGAAAGTATGACTCATGGTGGTTTGCTGCATACTGTGTCATTTTGAGGTCCCACTGCCTAAGGATCTTAATTTTCTTAGAAGTGCTTGGTGTTTACTGGTTTCTGCTATTGGTCCATAAATAGGAAGTATGTTTATGTTTGCCAGAGATAATTTGTTTTTAAATATATCGTAAGTTTCGATTCTAGAGAAAGAGGAAGAATTTCATGATAGCCAAAAGATAGGTCCAGGACTGAAGAAATCTTTGAGATTTGAATATCTTTGGGTTAGAACTAACTGCCCCAACATAATGAAGGCATCTCCTGACCCTGGGGGCAGGGGCCAAAAAGAAATCATAATGTTCCCGGAATTTGCTATTCCAGTCTTCTTGAAGAGAGGTATGAATTGAACAAATAAAAGTGAAGGCTTCCCTTTGGCTTCTACTGCCTGACAGCCGGACTAGATCTATACAATAGAACTTCTGCCAAAGGAACTCAAAGCTGTTGCCAAAATGTGTATGGGTAAGAAGGGGAACCAAGCAGGATAGGCAAATCTTGGCTGTTTAAGCACTGACTTTGCACAGTCAGGACTAGCTGAATCTCAGTTTTTCCTCCTCTTATGGTGGTTGACTTCCAGCTGCAGATGCCTATAACTTGTACAACAGTCATACTTTCTCCTTGGAAGAAAGTTTGGGGAGAGGAGAAGCTTTTCCTAAGGTTATCATGGCTGACTCCTTTCTTCTTTTTGAGTTGAATTTGAACATGACTTCCTTGAACAGACAATTCTATCCCTTGAACAGAAAGTTTCATTATAATTACTTGAAGAGAACTGAGTCCTACATAATTTATTTTTGATGCACAGAAATCTTGTGCAATATGGGCGGCGCCTGTGGCTCAGTGGATAGGGCACCAGCTCCATATACCAAGAGTAGTGGGTTCAAACCTGGTCCTGGCCAAACAACAACAACAACAAAATAGCTGGATGCTGTGGTGGGCACCTGTAGTCCCAGCTACTCGGGAGGCTGAGGCAAGAGAATCATCTAAGCCCAGGAGATGGAGGTTGCTGTGAGCTGTGTGATGTCATAGCACTCTACTGAGGGAGATACAGTGAGACTCTGTCTCTATTAATAAAAAAAATAATAATATATTATAATTATTTGTTTTATATGCATACATTTCCTCTACAAGAGCGTTAGCTTTTGTGCAGAGCAAATGCGTTTGGGATGAACTAAATCTAGGGGGCTAAAAAAAGAGAAAATCTTGCTACTATCTTCAGAAAGTGACCTTTTATTTCAGAAACTATCTGGAGCTTACTGAAGAGACTGTCGACAAAGAATCTAGGCTACATTTTTGGGGTTTGGAGGATGCTTCATCACTCAAGTAGAAGAGAAGTGATCCCAGAAGTGTTTCCTCCATCCAAGGCAACCAGCAAGGATTTATTAGGCTGTTCTGGCAGGTCTGAGGATCAGGTTTATAGATTTTGTGTTGTTTCCTTGCTGCATGAGAGCCCGTCCTGGTACTCATGTGTGTGTTTGAAGTCTGCACAGGAAGTTTGGGTTATGAGAGTCTTGTTTCTAGATGAATTCCAAAGCCCTGGGAGGGTGGGCCAAACCATGGGCCAAGAGCAGTGCAGAATGCTGGCCATTGTATGGGAAAGTGGGGCAGCAGGGAAGGCTATGTGCTGGCCCGGTGGTGAGGAAGCCAATGGTTTGGTGTCTGGAAGGACATTGTGACACAACTGTCATTTAGGGTTTCTTTAGCTAGCTGTATTTTTCTAACCTCCGAGGCACCTGGCCATGACCCAGTGTGGTAAGATCGCTGCTGTGAGAACCTGGACCACAATCACTGTGGAAAAAGTTGTTGCCTCACTGTGGAAAGCTTGTTACAATCTGCAATTTGCTAAAGGCCAGCAATCCTTCCACGGACAGCCTTGGACAAAATTAAAAATAAATTTCGAGTTTATGCATAATAAAACTTTACATGCCATGAAAAAAAAAGTTTCCCTGGGAATGCACTGGGATCTTCATCTGAGCCACAACTTCTGGAGAGCTTGTGTTTGGTGATGTGTTGATTTAATTTTCCAGTCCACGCCAAATTAAATAAATGCCCCTATTTTTGATCTGGTAACACAGAGTGAATTGCCAAAGGGATTTGTGATCAAACGTTGTGCTCCCTCAAGGACTAACAGTTGGATGATGTACTTTAGCATATTGTGGCCTCAGACTCACAGACTGAAGGCAGTTGGGCACATGTTTAACATGGAGATGTAATAAAATAACGTTAAAACAAATAATTCTGACAATGCCCAGCTAGGCGTGTGTTGGATTCAATTGCACACGCTTTAATCTAAGCGAGTCAGCGGAACTCCGAATGTTCCATTCGCAGCATTTTTGTTAGGATTATACTAACAAAGATAAATGGGGTTTGGCTCACCCAACAAGATCAGCTTAATATTTCCTCAGTTGTTAAACTCTTCTGGAGAAACCATACTGAAAGAATTCAGATCGAATAAGATGGGTGCAGTGCCTGAAAATAAATTATTCATATTGCTGGATACCCGGGCCTCAACTCTGCCATGCTCCTAATCTGGAGAGGATGGAATTTGTCCTTTACGATGGCAGTAGGCTCTTGATCGGAACTCTCCCTTAGGGACCTGGGTCCTAGGCACAGTGTTAGTTAATCTTACCAGTGTTATTGCCCCACATTATCTAATTAACTAAATTTGCAGGTGTATTTCCATCTCCTTTGATGCCAAAGTCTGTGTTTATATAAGTCTCCACGTGCCCTTTCCATTTCCAAATCTCAGAGATCTCTTAAACACACTAAAGAAAAAGGGCTATCAAACAAAAACAAGTCTTTTTAATGTTAAGGATGGAACTAAGTTTCAAATAGAAATAAGTATTGTTGATGTTTTTAAGGAGTTTGGACCCATATCTTCAGATATATATTTGAGAAAAAAAAATAATGGAAATGTTAAGAAGAATTGTTGTATCTCTAAGTTGGTGGATTTCAATTCTAAATGAAATGATCTCTACACATCGAAGTGGCCAACTGAGACACCAGAGAACTGCAGTGGGAGCATGCGCTATATATTTGCTTTCCAGGTCCTCACCTAGGTGAGACACCAGAGAACTGCAGTGGGAGCATGCGCTATATATTTGCTTTCCAGGTCCTCACCTAGGTGAGACACCAGAGAACTGCAGTGGGAGCATGCACTATATATTTGCTTTCCAGGTCCTCACCTAGGGGAGTCAGCCTGGGTCTCACTGTCTCCTAAAAATTACAAACATCAAACTATTCTAGCCTCACTTTACTTCTTTTTTTTAAGAAGGTAAGGTTATATAATTTTTTTAAATTCCTGTATACTGAAGATGGACATACCTGTAAAAAGCCATAGTTCAGTTTATTTAAAATGAACTGGTGGAGGTAAGGCCAACCCAACAGCAATAGTCGATGAACACAGTTGTGTAGTAGAAAAGTCTAATTGCAGGATCAGAGACAGGAACCTGCTGTTTCAACATTTCTGAACCATCCGTGTTTGGGGTTTTAAAGGCTGTTGCCAGCATTTTCTCATTTCCTCGAAGTGGAAAGATCTCTTGCTGTAAATACTACGCATTTGTCTACATTTATATCCACACACAGACAGAATCCTCATACGTGTTTAAAGTTCCCAGTTTATTTTCTCACTGGCACCATTTTATATTCCAGTCCTCAGAAAACAGCAGCAGTACAACGCAGATCCTTTAGTATCCTGGAACCGATAGGTCACTTTGTGGTAAGACAGATCCTGCACTCCATAAGAAAGACAAAAAAAAAGAAGTATTATTTACAAAGCAGCTATCTAGGGTGGTGCCTGTGGCTCAAGGAGTAGGGTGCCAGCCCCATATACCAGAGGTGGTGGTTGAAACCCAGCCCTTGCCAAAAAAAAAAAGCAGCTATCTAGTTTTAAATTAAAATTCTTTTACCAACTCTCTAACTAAATTACTTTTAAAGCAGTACTCCCATATGGATAAAACAAATGCGAATAGCTTCTTTTGGAATTATACTCAGAAAGATTGAGTAGACTCCTTAATATTACCATTCCTTCAAAATCATCATTACTCTAATTAAAATATAAAATTTCATGTAGGCAGATTTAAAAGGGGTTGTTATGGAAATTTTCAAATATACACAAAAGTTTAGAAAGTAGTATAATAAACATCCACGGACCTGTCACCAAGTTTCAGCAGTTAGCGACACTTTGGGAAAGATTTTCAACTGAATAGTTCGCCAGAGGACATCTTATAGGGTTAGGAAGTTTATGAGTTATGTCATCTATCCATTTTCAGTTCAAGATTCTATTTAGTAATGGAATATTCACTGGTAAAGAATTCTTCAGTAAATTGGAGAAGTGACGTTGTCTTTAAAGTCTAAGAAAATGAGCAAAGTGGGGTCAAAATGTCCATGTATTCATTGTTTCATTAATTTAACTAGTAATTTCTAAGCACCTATTGCATGCCAGGAATTGTTAGGTACCAGTAAGCAAATATGCTATAGCAAGCTTCGGTCTTCAATAAGCTTCCAGTCTAGCAGGGGACAAAACTTAGCCCTACTTCACAGTTGACCTTCACCTTAGAAGAATAGAATGGTCTACATGTATTTTTGATTTGATGGACAACTCAAAAACAGAATCTCAAAAATACTATACTACAATAATGAGAAAATTACAATAGAAATAACTACAGTTTAGTAGGTCAAATGGAGAACCAGTGATGGCTCTAGCTCAGTGGATGACATGTGAGTTGCAGAATTTCTGCTCATTTGAGTTCAGCCATAAGGAAACCTCTGGATTGGACTGAAGCTCTTGAAATGTCAAGGAGGATTGATAGAGGCAAAATCTTAAGGGGATGACTGAACCCAGAGAGTAAGAGGAAAGTAGAGAGGTCTTCATTAACCCTCAGAAGAAAAAGTCTTCTGAGACACATAAAGAAAAGGAAATGTTTATTTTCTGTGTGTGTGTGTGTGTGTGTTTATTAAGTCGTAAACACATAGATCATGTATACATTATTGCATTTATGGGGTACAATGTGCTGATTTCATATAGAATTAGGAACGCTTACATAGCACTGGTTAATATATACCTCATCTCATTTACTTAATTATTGTGTTAAGACATTTATACTCTACACTTAATAGATCTGACGTGTACCCTTGCATTATGCACCATAGGTGTGATTCTACCATTTACCCTCACTTGATCTGACCTCCCCCCTCCCCTCCCAACCTCCCCTTCTCCCTCCTTCATTCAGGGCCATAGTTGTGATCTATTCTTCATATGAAAGTGTGAGTGGGCTCAGCTCCTGAGGCTCAACGGGTTAAGGCACCAGCCATGTACACCTGAGCTGGTAGGTTCGAATCCAGCCCAGACCTGCCAAACAACAACGACAGCTGCAACCAAAAAATGGAATTTTGTGCATTGTGGTGGGCGCCTGTAGTCCCAGCTACTTGGGAAGCAGAGGCAGGAGACTCACTTGAGCCCAGGAATTGGAGGTTGCTGTGAGCTATGATGCCACAGCACTCTCTCCAGGGTGACAGCTAGAGGCTCTGTTTCAAAAAAAAAAGGAAAGAAAAGAAAAAAAGAAAGTGTGAGTGATTATAAATTGGTTTCACAACAGTACTAAGTACATTGGATATTTTTCTTCCATTCTTGAGATACTTTATTAAGTAGAATATGTTCCAGCTCCATCCATGTAAATGTAAAAGAAGTGAAGTCTCCATCTTTTTTTAAGGCTGAATAACATGCCATGGTATACATATACTACAATTCATTAATCCATTCATGGGTTGGTGGGTACTTAGGCTTCTTCCACAACTTGGCTATTATGAATTGAACTGCAATGAACAATCTGGTGCAAATATCTTTGTTATAAAGTGATTTTTGGATACACACCTAGTAGAGGAATTGCAGGATCAAATAGTAGGTCTACTTTTAGATCCCTGAGTATTCTCCATACTTCTTCCCTTTTCTCCACATCCACACCAATATCTGTAGTTTTGGGATTTTGTTACGTGAACCACCCTTTTTTTTCTGTTTTAAGTGAGCAGAACCTATTCCTGTCTTTAAGCATCCTCCTATGCAAGTGTCCATTATCTGCTGAATGATTGAGGAGCAACTTGCTTTATTGTCTTAACATATTTTAAACAAGTATGTTTAAAAAGGACTGGTTTTATGTTTGGGTAAATAATGGGACAGAGAGAAAGGAAAAAGTAAAAGGGAATGAGGAGAAAAGAAAAAAAGTAGAATAAAGGATTTAGGATATGATGATGAGTAAATAAAGTCTCACCACTTACTAAACACGTAGCCCTGTAGAGTAAACGGTCATAAGCATCAGTTATAGCCTAAAGGCCTGGGTTCAAATTCTATCTCTACCATTACTTTGCTTTGTATTAAGCACTCTACTTAAATTCTGTGTGTGTCAACTTTCTCATCTGTAAAATGGAAATAATAACAGTTCCTAGCATTAAATGAATTTGCTGGGAGGATTGCCTAAAACGCATAGGAGGGCACCTGTTGTGTGGTGAGAACCATATGCACACTTGCTATTTATCAAGCTCATCTCTCCTCACAAGTTCTTTTAGAAGCTATGATTTTTTTTCCTTCATTTCATAGCCTTAATCTAGTCTCTTGCTTGTTTGATTATATCAACAAACTTCCAGATAAAAAAATTTTATCATATTTTCCTTAGAAGCTTCTGGTTAACCAGTGAGAGAAGGCCTCTGACCTCATGTGAAAAGAAATATCCATAAAAGAATGACATGTGTTAAAAGTGTGTGTGCACATGCGCACATGTGTGTGTGAGAAAGAGAGAGAGAGAAAGAGAGATGGAAAGAAAGAGAGGGAGAGAATCAGACTTTCTGAAGTTTAGGAAGAAAAACTAGGGCAGAAATAGAAGCACAGTATGGGCATATTCTACCCAGAATTATATGGGAGCTTAACAGGAAAAAAATATTATGTCCTGTTGTGGCTTATCAACAAGTTGGAGTGTTGGGCTCATCCTGGAGATTCTAAGGCTGCCTTCAACCCATAAATTCCTGTATTTTAAAACACTCAAATGACAAGACAACTTCCTAAGACCAACTCTACTTTCTCTGTGGCAGAGAAGTTGCAGGACTCCCCTCCCCCCGGTTTGGTAGAATGCTGTGAGGACAGACCACCACAAGTTCCTGAAAAGGATCTCGGTTCCCCCTCAGGGCAAAGACCTCCCCTGGAGCTATTTAAGGACATTGTTCATCTTCTTTTTCAAGTGTTCATCCCTTTTACCCTGGTGGTTAGAAGAGTGTCTGTTTATTATCAAATGGGCCTTGAGATTGGCTGATTGAAGGAGGCAATACACACCCCCTCCCCCCACCACTGCCACCTCTGGCCATCTCTTACCTGCCTCCTTCCTGCTGGCCTCTACCTGGAATGTTGGGGCAGAGGCTGTGACAATACTGCCTGGCTATCTTTACTGGCCATCCTTTGAAAAGGAACTGGCCTGGCACGTCTGAAACTCTATTCAGTCTCATCTGAGAAGCATAGGAAAGGGCACTAACACCTAATGTATTGTCCTAACTGGTTGAGAGGACCAGGAGAGTCCACGAAGAACCATTTGGTGTTCTGGGTCAGCCCTGCCCCATCCCAGCAGTTCTCTATTAGGAGGCAGCTACTCTGAACTGCCCAACCTCCGAACCCCGTGGTGTAAAGACAAATCATCAGATGGTCTTCCTACGTGATCTAGGTAGTGAGACGTGGTAGAGACTGAGCATCTGGAGAGGAGGTTCAATCGGAGTAGAGGAAGCATGCAGAGAGGAGAGCATCATGGGGCAGAAAGAATCATCTAGCTGCCTGGAAGAGGACAGTGGGTTTCTGTCACTGAAGAGTTTACAAGTTTCCATCCATTTTTCTGGGGTTCACTTTCTTCACATGAAGAACAAAGACAGGGTTGTTGAGTGGGAGACAGGACCTAATGAAAAAAGTATTCCTAACAGCTGAGAAGAATTGATGTGTACCTTAAAAGATCAGAAGAACGGATGGTGGGGGGTGCTCACTCACTCCAGAGATGGCCTCAAGACATTCTGCAAAAGTCAAGTGTCTGAAAAATCTCAAGTTTTATTGTAAAAATGTATGGCTAGTTTGTACCTTACTCAAAAAAGGTTTGTTTTAAATATGAAGATAACATGAAAATTTTTCCTCCCAAATCTTCAAAATCTTGCCCCCAGACAACTAACTGTGTTTATCCTACAACTTTGTAGAGTCCTTTGGGACTTCCTAGTGGGAGAATCTTGAACATGACATGTATAAGCTGTCTGGTCCAAGGAGGCTTCTACATATAGGGTAGCTGCCAGTTTTTATTAAAAGTATTATTATTATTTTTGTAAATATTATTCCTTTACAGCTCTGCTTAGGGATTGATGTAGTGTGAACCTAAACATTGTCATTGTGAAGCCTGGAAAAGTTGGTCTAAGTGTTAATTCATTTTCATCTCTGCTGTTGTGATTATCCTGTTTCACTGAGGTTAGTTATTCTTGTGTGTAGCTTTCTGATTAAAATGTAAATCTATAGTGGGAGCTTAGAGATGTTGACTGGTTTATTTCTTCCTCAGTTCCTTCATTCATTCACTCACTCACTCAATTATTCAGTCAAGATTAACCAAGCACCTACTTCAGTAAGGTAATGTAATGGGCATCATTAGAAATACAAAATGGCAAACACAGTCGTCATTACTTACAAATTCACCACTCAAGGTCTCACAGGTGTAAGGTTGCAAAGAAAAGCAAGTTATTCTAATACAAAAACTCAATCTTGATTATAGAACTAATCCATTTTACCACTTAGGAAACAAGTTGACTCACTTCAATATTCTTCTTTGTTTGAATTTGACTCTAATAGTCTTCATCATAATATCAATGACTTTATGTAATAGCTTTCTGGTGACTGAATTGTAAACAGATGAAAATACATTGGAAAAACAATATGAAAAAAGTAGAAAGATTACAAACTTAGAAAATATTTACTATTTCATAACAATGATGAAATTGATATTGGAGAGATATTCAACCAGACATAAAGTTACTGATAAATTAAAATCTGGCATGGTTTTTAACAGTTATTAAAAAAGAGAAAATTGATAAAAGTGATGACATGTTGGGGCTTCTAAAGAGAAAGCAGCCCCTGGAAAAATTGGTAAGTCTTCTAAAACCTTTGCAAAAACAATGCTCTTTATATTGAGAAACTCAGACGTGAGGTAAATTAATTACATTACGTTATGATACAAGTTTACTGAACAAATTATTTCACTAATCCCCAACATTTTAATTAATTCTTTGTCTTAGCAATAGACAATAATAGAGTTTATTAATGTAAGATAAATGAGTTATCTTCATAATTTTTACTTTTAATTTTCAAACCCATGTTTAAATCTAACTTTTTACTTCCCCCGATCATTCCCTATGACCAGGTTAATCCCTTTTTAAAATGGATTCTGTTTAACCTGTCTTTTTCAGATATTAATTAACCTCAGATAGTGAGAACCCATATATACTTACATGTTACTTTTAATAATACTTTGCTGTTTACACTTTCAAAGACCTGTCTCACTTAATTTTGGCGAGAACCTCTTGATTAATTTGTTTTCTCTGCATTACATAAAAAGATACGTAAGATATGATGAGTTACCAGTTTTCTTAACTCTTTAATGCTTTTAAAAATCACAAAACCAGCCAGCATGGTGGCTCATGCCTGTAATCCTAGGACTCTGGGAGGCTGAGGTGAGTGGATTTCTTGAGCCCATGAATTTGAGACCAGCCTGAGCAAAGTGAGACCCTGTGTTTTTTAAAAATAGAAAAACCAAGGCAAGAGGATTGCTTGAGCCTGAGTTGGAGGTTTTTGTGAGCTATGATGCCACGGCACTCTATCCAGGGTGACAGCTTGAGACTCTGTCTCAAAGAAAAAAACAAAACAAAACAAACAAACAAAAAACTCCATGGCCCCTGAAATTCTAATCTACCCCATCCCCTAAGGGAGGGCATCTTTTCACCTCTAATTAAGATTCAATTCCTAAAAAATAGTCAATGTCTAAAGATACTATTTAGCCAATATTAGGTCAAACCTTACTTTCTATAATTTTTGTTACAAAAATAACTTGTGTTCTAAAACATAAAGTTATAATATTGAATATAGGGTTGCAACCATTGGCAATCCCAAATTTCTGGTATGTGTTACTAAGTAGTATACCTGTCCTTTCCTATACCTGGTTGTAAGACCACAGAGCCACTGAATAGTCAAGTTGGCTCTGACACTTAGTCCTCCTAACTGTAAGTTGGTCCTTTTCTCACTATATGAAATTCCTTCAACTCCTCTGACATTTGGAAGCCGCTGTGACCTGCAAGTAAAGATATAACCCATGGTTTCTAGTAGTGCATATAAAAGACACACATTCCATGGGACTTCAGAAGCATAAGATGTTAAAGAAATTAGATAAAGGATACTAGGGCTAGAATGATGTAAAAAATGCTTCAGAAAGGGGCAGTGTTTCTAGGCAAGAGAGAACATAAGGAAGAAGAGCAAGGTTCAGAGCACAGTTTGAGGAATCGTGAAAGCCCAACTAAGAGGTATAGACTTTCATTAGGCTGGGGAAGAAGGGCGGACACGTTCGGTTTTTTCACATGATCGTAAAACAATGA
This sequence comes from Arctocebus calabarensis, assembly GCA_963573935.1. Taxonomy (NCBI): domain Eukaryota; kingdom Metazoa; phylum Chordata; class Mammalia; order Primates; family Lorisidae; genus Arctocebus; species Arctocebus calabarensis. The sequence goes on along the minus strand of CAUYON010159272.1, from coordinate 1,294 downwards.
GAAAAATGATGTTTTTATATAGTGGGGAAGGGTCTGCTATATAAGAAAGAGAAAACGTAGGTAGAGACAAATAAGAAGGTTAAAAATATGTACTAACTATGGAGCTGGAGAGCTGGAAGAGTTTTAGCAGTCCTCTAATTCAACATTTTCCCATGAATCCTCCTGTACTCTCTCTGACAGAGGCTAAAGAGCAGATAAACAGAAGACTCAAATAGGATGGTGGGGTGGAAACACTAAGGATGCAATGAGTGCAGGTCTTACCATAAGGGAAGGAGAATTGTCTTTTTTCTTTTTGTTTAAATTTATTTTTAATTTCTAATTAATATAAGGGTACAAATATTTAGGTTACGTTGTTCTAACTTCCAGGCTGAAGTTCCATTTGTAGAAGAGCCTCTCACACAAGGGGTGTGTTATACACCCTCATGATGTGCACATTAGGTGAGACTCCACCTCATGCCCTCCCTCCTTCTACCTTTTGTCCTCCCCCCTCCCACTTCCCTCTACCCCTGAACTGGACTATAATAGTGTTTTGTTGTTCTTAGGAATACGTAATTGTTTATATGCTGATTTCATATTGATATGGAGTACATTGGATATTTTTTTTCCATTTTTGTGATACTTCCCTAATAAGAATGTATTTCAACCCCATCTAGGTAAATGTTTAAAAGATGTAAAGTTTCCCTCTTTTTTAACAGTGGACTAGTATTCCATGGTATATATATACCACAGTTTTTTTTATCCATTCATGGGTTGATGGTCACTTAGGTTGCTTCTACAACTTTGCAATGTTAAGGATTGAGTTGCAATAAACATTATGGTGCAAATGTCTTTGTGATAAAATGATTTTTGTTCTTGTGGGTAGATACCTAGCAATGGGATTGCAAAATCAAATGGAAGGTCTACTTTTAGAACTTTGAGAATTCTCCATACTTCTCTCCAAAAAGGCTATATTAGTTTGCAGTCTCGCCAGCAGTGTAGAAGTGTTCCCTTCTCTCCACGTCCACTCCAGCATCTGGTATTTTGTAACTTTGTGATGTGGGCTAATCTTGCTGGGGTTAGGTGACATCTTAGAGTGGTTTTGATTTGCATTTCTCTGATGATTAAAGACAATGAGCCTTCAGAATAGGAGAGTTTTTCATTTTTTTTTTATATTCTTTTTTTTTTAATTGAATCATAGCTGTGTACATTAGTTCAACCATGGGGTACAGTGTGGGGGCTTCACATGCAATCTGAGATATTTTATCAACCTGATTGACATACCATTCATGATATTTTCTCATTTACTATATGAAAA
>CAUYON010159271.1:0-12436 GCA_963573935.1 Arctocebus calabarensis | reverse complement strand
AAACAACAACGGCGGCTGCAACCAAAAAATGGCCGGGCACTGTGGCAGGTGCCTGTAGTCCCAGCTACTTGGGAGGCAGAGGCAAGAGACTCGCTTGAGCCCAGGAATTGGAGGTTGCTGTGAGCTGTGATGCCATAGCACTCTATCCAGGGTGACAGCTTGAGGCTCTGTCTCAGAAAAAAAAAAATGTTAGTTATCCATTCTGTGACAATCTGCCAGTCTTGTGATCTCTGTGTAGATCTGCAAGTCTTAAGTCTCAACAGTGATCTTGTTAAGGGGTAGGAGCCACTTTGGAGACCAGCATTATAACAAACACTTCGTTTATTATTTGTATTTATTTACAGTACTTACATACCCCACAACAATGAAAATACTATTTTACATTTATGATACAAAGGACAAATGGAATTAGCCTGGATACATTCACAGATTCTCACTCTACTATCTCTAAAACACAACTGAAGTTTTATTTTTATTTTCCATGTCTTTTCAAATTAAACTCTGGGAGTTTAATTGTAAAAGTAATACAAAGTGTCGAATCATACTGTATGCTATATGAAATTATAGTTTAAGATTCTGCCTATTAAAGAAATATTCTTTGTGATTTCACCTAATCAGGAAAGTGAAATAAGGTATTTAATAGCACTACATGTCAAATGTGGGGCATTCTCTTTGTTTTTAAAATAGTGGCAAGTGTCACTGTTGAGTACAGTGATTCTCTGAATACATATCTGTAAAGTGTCAACAAAATATAAAACTCAAAAGAATTATGGAAGTCTGCAAAAATAAATCTCTTGTAGAGGGGGAAAAAAAAAAGAAAAGAAATGGGAGGGCTACTGCTCAGGGGACCTTGAGGAGGATGGGAAGATCTGCCCTTCCCTTTTTAAGCAGTAGAAAGATGATAAATTTTCACTGTGTTAAGATTATTATCACCCTTAAACTAGGGTATGGTGATTTGGATTCCAAGCAGTATAAACTTTAGAAGGTGAAGCTGACATTTTGAAGCTGCTACCAGGATTTGTGAGAATCTTAGCTGGGAGGCTTAAGAGATGGAGAAGAGTTGGGTGATTACAGATTATAGCCTGAGTAACGGGGTGAATGGGGTGTCATTTAATGAGATAATGAGATAGAAGTTGGAGGAAGTTGGGGCTGGGTGTGGAGAAGGCTTCTGGAAAAATCTTTTAGAAGAAAAAATGCTTTGATCTTGGAAGTGAAAATGTAGGAGCAGCTTTCAATGTACACTCACTTGCAGCCTTTGTGTAACTCCAAAAATCATCATTCTTAAAACCATAGCAGTCTATTCAATTATTTACAACCCCATTTTTATCATCTAACGCCACAATTTATAGTTAATCCAGTGAAATGAGAATAGAAAATGAGAAGGGAGGGGAACAGGGAGCCAGGACTTTCCAATTTTAATATCATTGGGCGGGTGTTCTTGGTTCTGTTATTAAAACCTAATGATCATGCCCTATACTGCCTCACCTAGACTTTAAGTGTGATGAGTAACTATTGACAGTACAATGCCTTAGTTCAAAATTTATATTTATAAAAGTTAATGGGCGGGCGTTGCCTGTGGCTCATGGAGTAGGGCACCAGGCCCCATATACCAAAGGTGGCGGGTTCAAACCCAGCCTTGGCCGAACTGCAAAACAGAAAAATAGCCAGGCATTGTGGTGGGCACCTGTAGTCCCAGCTACTCGAAAGGCTGAGGCAAAAGAATAACCTAAGCCCAGGAGTTGGAGGTTGCTGTGAGCAGTGTGATGCCACGGCACTCTACCAAAGGCGATATAGTGAGACTCTGTCTCTACATAAAAAAAAAAAAAAAAAAAGTTATGGGTTCTCAGTATATAAATATTCATCCTGTACATGGATTTTTAAATTTGATTAAAACATACTACTCTTGAGCACCGATCCTTGAAAACAAGAATTTGTGGGCATCAGTCAGCTGGTACCATGACCTGGAATGAGTCCTGGAATGAGTTCTAGTTCTGAAGTTAGAGCTGATTTTGAATCCTGGCTCTTCCACTAATTAATACTATGCTCATATTATTTAACTTATCTGAGCCCGTTTCCTTCTGTATAAGAAAAGGTGCAATAACACAATTATAAGAGGGTCTTTATGTAACAAATGCGATCAGTGTAACCTGGTTCTTTGTACCCTCAACGAATCTCCAACAATAATAATAATAAAAAAAGGTACCCCTAACAGCAGTTGGAGTTTCTACTCAGAGAGGGAGAATTGATGCAGGACAATTGGCGCTCTAGCCAGCTCAGTGGGGCTGGCGGACCTGCTGCCACCTGTGCCTTGGTATCTCCTTCACTTCACACTTAGGACTAAATGTGTAACCCCCATATCCTATGCCTAGGTCAATTTCTTGTGAAGTTCCTAGGCCTCAATTCCATGAATGGACTGTATCCATTCATTGATACATTCATTCCCCTTGCCCCTGGTGGAATGGACTGTATCCATTTGTTTCCTGGCCAAGGAACCCATACACCTATATATACCCTGAGACTAAAGGCCTAAAGGAGGAGATGGGGAAAGACTGGGAGAGAAACGGAGAGAATTTCTCTCTCCCCACTAGAATTATCTCCCTGTAACAGATGCCTTAATGTTTTCTGTATTCTTTTCTTTCTTTTCTGTGAATAAATTCTGTCTTACAAAAATTAAAAAAAAAAAAAATTCAAGTGGAGGGCAGAAGGAGAAAGGGGGCTGAGGGGGAAAAGTTAGGAGGATTGGTAAACTCTCACCTAATAGGCACAATGTAGAGGTACAATGCATACTGCCTGGGTGAGGGGAACAACTACAACTTGGACTGTACCTAACAATGCAAACAATGCAACATAATCATCTGTACCCTCTTATAGATCTAAAATTACATAGATAATTTCTTACAAATCTAACAATAAAAGCGTGCAAACTTATACATCTAAAAAAAAAAAAAAAAAAATGGAGACTTTACAGCCTTTGTATTAACCTGGATGGAAGTGGAAGACGTTATTCTTAGTAAAGCATCACAAGAATGGAGAAGCATGAATCCCTTGTACTCAGTTTTGATATGAGGACAATTAATGACAATTAATGACATGGTAGGGGTGGGGGAAGAGGAGAGCAGAGAGAGAAAGAAGGAGGGAGAGGTGAGGGGAAAGGAAGAGCAGAGAGAGGGAAGGAGGGAAGGGGGTGGGGCCTTGGTGTGTGCCATACCTTTTGGGGGCAAGACATAATTGTAAGAGGGACTTTACCTAACAAATGCAATCAGTGTAACCTGGTTTCTTGTACCCTCAAAGAATCCCCAACAATTAAAAAAAAATTAACTTATAGAAAAAAAAAAATCGCCAGGCTGAGGCAAGAGAATTGCTTAAGCCCAAGAGTTGGAGGTTGCTGTGAGCTGTGATGTCTCACAGCAACCTCCTTTGAGACATAGTCTCAAGCTCTCGCCCCCGGGTGAGAGCTTGGGACTATGTTTCAAAAAACAAAAAAAATTTATAAAATGTTTACCCCAGATTAACAAAAAAGAATAAGTTGTTGAGAAAATATTTAAAAATCACAAAAAAAAAAAAAACAACAAAATAAAAATCACAGAAGAGATCAGTCGAAAAGATACTTCCAGTTGTTTCATAGAAGCACTTTAAGGGCATCCCTCCATATACCAAAAGAAAGCCATGTGGTAAAAATGAAACTCCTAGTGGTGTTTGCTAGCACACTGTTTCTTTCCATAAACATGGAAAATATATTAAAGAGAATTGTGTCCTGTGAGAGGTGAAACTATAAAGAGGCTGGGCATCAAGTTGTAAAACTACCACAGGAAAACAAAATAAAAAGGGAAACCCAGAAGAGCATTTTCCTTTGGTGTGTCCAGGGCATTGGTCACTTATTCTTTGTGCAGAACACTGTCCTGGGAAGTAAATAGTTTAAATAAAGTAGTAGCATGTTTAAAGCACCTTTTGAAAGTTACAATCCTTGAGGAAGATAAACTATCTTTTCATTGCAAAAAAGAATTCAAACACATTTGTTATAACAAAGAAACAAAATGAATTATGGTATGGGTAATATGCTGAACTCATGAAAACGTGTTCTCTCCTACCCTGATCCCACATAAGTAATTTTTCTATTAAAGTTCCTTTTCCTCAGCACTTGAAATAGTTCTTGGATGAGCTGTAGTCATGTTAATTGTGTCAAACCAGTGGTCATTTAATGTAAAGAGGAACAAAACTAGCTAAGCCAGAATAGTGTGACAAGCATTATTTTGATTCTTCCTATGAAGCTTTAGAACAAAGCCTGTATAAACAGGAAGATACTGAAATCATTTTACTATAATCTGGACTTATTGTAGTTTATGACCTCCCCCCAAAGAAAACTTGGCAAAATCAGGCCAAGCCCTAACCAAAATACCTGTTTTGAAGTAGTGGTCCATCAGAGTGATAAACTTGCACTTTAGTGTATATGTATGTACACTAGTGTATATACATATACATAGTATACACTATATACTTTTTTTTTTTTTTCCAGACAGAGTCTCAAGCTGTCATCCTGGGTAGACTGCTGTAGCATCACAGCTCACAACAACCTCCACCTCTTGGGTTTAAGTGATTCTCTTGCCTCAGCCTCCCAAGTAGCTGGGACTACACGCACCTGACACAATGCCCAGCTGTTTCTTTGTTGCATTTGTCCTTGTTCCTTAGCAGACCTGGGCTGGGTTCGAACCCGCTACCCTAGGTATATGTGGCTAATGCCCTTACCAATTGAGCTACAGGTGCTGCCCCACTTTAGTATGTTATCTATTCTGTCCTTCATGTTCAAAAGGTAAACAAAAGGCCCAAATTATAATTGTAAATGGGCTTATAAAAACACTAATATTGTCTCTACTTAAGACATGAAGGAGGCAGTAGGAAAAATTATAGAGGAAATAGAGATTCCTCAAAACTATTAATTTCTATCTTTCAGGAAACAGCCTTTCAAAAATAATGTTAAATTAAGCTGATATAATCCCATTGCCTTTTTAGAATAAAGTTATAAAAATCTGAGAAATTACATATCCATTTCTACAAATAATTTTATTCTAAAGTATATTTATCAAGGGAATGCACATTTATTTGGGACTTAACATCCTACCAGCATTGCCATGATCACTATGAATGAAATACATAAAAGAAATAAGATACAGTCTTTGCCCTTTCATGACTTTTCATTCTCTCAATTTTGGAATAGAGTTGGTTTTAATACCAGAGATGGTTTAAAACTAAAACAAATTTCATTTTCTTGTGTCCTTGGTCTGGTTTTAGTATCAAGGTGATGCTGGCCCTGTAACATGAGTTTGGAACCATTCCTTCCTTTTCCATTTTTGGGAACAGTTAGAGTGGAAATGATATTAGTTCTTCTTTAAAAGTTTGGTAGATATTTATGTTCTATACTTGATAGATTTGACTTGTACTCTTGCAATATATTCCATAGGTGTGGTCTCACCATTTACCCTCCCTTTCCCCCTCCATTTCTCTCCTTCATCTTGGGCTATAGTTGTGATTTATCTTTCATAAGAAAGTGTGAGTAATTACAAATTGGTCTCATAAAAGTACTGAGTACACTGGATACTTTTTCTTCCATTCTTGAGATATTTTACTGAGAAAATATGTTCTAGTTCCATCCATGTAAACATAAAAAAAGGTAAAGTCTCCACCTTTTCTTAAGGCTGCATAGTATTCCTGCATAAATATATTCATGATCTATGTGTATATGACTTAATAAAAGGAAAAAAAAATTCTACCCACAAAAAAAAAAAAAAAAGTTTGGTAGAATTTAGCAGTGACTCCATCTAGACCTGGGCTTTTGATGGGAGTTTTTTTTTTCCTATGGCTTTAATCTTTTTACTTATTATTGTTTTCTTCAGGTTTTCTATTTCTTTGTGGTTCAATCTTGGCAGGTTGTACATACCCATGAAATTTATTAATTTCTTCTAGATTTTCCAAATTGTTGGTGTGCAGTTGCTCATAATAATCCCTAATGACTCTTTGTATTTCTAGAATCTGTTATGTCTCTTTTAAAATTTCTTTATTTCTCTTTTTTTGTTTTTGTTTTTAAGAGATGGGGTCTTGCTCCATGACCCAGGCTGGAGTGCAGTGGCATGATCAGAGCTCACTGCAGCCTCAAACTCCTGACCTGAAGCCATCCTCCCGCCCCAGCCTCCTGAGGGGCTGGAACTACAGGTGTGAGCCACTACACCCAGCATCACTTTTCATTTCTGATTTTATATTTTGGGGGATGGCTACTCTCTTCTTTGCTTGCCATTTCTGGTTTGCATGACCTTCTTTGTCTGTTTTTTACAGTCTTTTATTTATAGTCTGTTTTATCTGATATAAATATAGCTACTGCTACTCTCTATGGTTACCAGTTTCATGGAGTATCTTTTTCCACCCCTTAACCTTTAGTCTATGTGTTCCTTTATAGGTGAAATGGGTTTTCTGTAGGCAGTATATAGGCAGGTCTTATTTCTTTATTGATTCAGTATGCTTTTTTTTTTTGGTGGGTTGTAAGTAGCATTTTTCTTAATTTCAGATTAATATGAGGGTACATACATAATTGTTATATTGTGTTTGTAAGGTAAAATCCAAGTTGCACTTAAGTCCCTCACCCCGGTAGTGTCCCATATACCCCTACATTGTACCTGTTAGGAAAGAACTTACCAAACCACCTCTCGCTTCCCTCCTTGTCCCCTCCCCCTTGAATTTAAGTGTGTTTTTCCCTCTTGTGGGTCTGTAGTTGTTGATCTACTAGTTTAAACATAGTATTGAGTACATGAGATGCTTGCTTTTCCATTTTTGAGATACTTTACTTAGGAGAATGTTCTCCAAATCCACCCAGGTAAATGAAAAAATGAAAACTCTCCATCTTTTATGGCTGTATAGTATTCCATGGTATACATACACCATGGTTTATTAATCCATTCATGTGTACATGGACATTTGGGTTGTTTCCACATCTTTGCAATTGTGAACTGAGCTGCTATAAACATTGGAGTGCAAATGTCCTTAGAAAATTTTTACTCTATGCTTTTAAATTGAGAATTGAGTTGATTAACATTCAGCATTATTACTGATAAATGAAGACTATTGCCATTTTGTTGCTTGTTTCCTGGCTCTTTTGTAACTCCTGTCTTCTTTGCTTTGGTTTTTTACTGTATTCCTTTGTGGGTAAGTGATTTTTCTCTGGTAGCATGTTTTAATTTATTGCTTTTTACTTTTAGCAAACCTATTATAGGTTTTTGCACTGTGGTTACCAAGAGGCTTACCAAAAAGTCCTACAGATCTATACTAGGTTATTTTAAAGAAATAATAACTTCCCAGTACAAAGAATAGAAACAAAGAAAATAGGAGAAAAAAACCTTTGCACTTTTCTATGCCTCCGATGTTTTGACTTCATGTTGTCATATCTTTATAATTCCTGTATTTTAACAGGTTGTTGTAGGGGTTTTTGTTTTGTTTTTTGACACATTTTTTTCTTTTGGTTTTATTTTAGCATTATGAATGCTAGCATAAAACAATATTAAAGTGTTCCAGATTGTCCCTGTACTTAATTTTACCAGTGAGTTTTAGACCTCTGCATATTTTCTTTTTGCATAATAGAGTTTTTTTCTTTTAGGCTGAAGAATTCCCTTTAGCATTTCCTGTAAGATGGATCTGATGGTGATGAATTCTTTGAGGTTTTTTTTGTTTGTTTTGGTCTGAAAATGACTAAAGGATAACTTTGTTGGATATAGTACTCTTAGATGGCAGCTTTTTTCTTTCAACAGATTGAAAATGCTATCCCACTCCCTCCTGGTCTGTTACTATTGAAAGTTCTGTTGCTTGGTGAATTGGAGCTTCTTTAAATATTACTTGTATCTTTTCTCTTGCTGTTTGAATTTTGAGAGATTTATTATTATACACCTTGGGTTAGTCTTACATTGGGGTCAAATCTGTATGGTGTTCTCTGTCTGACCTTCCTATATTTGGATATTTACCTCTTTCTCAAGTTTTGGCAAGTTTTCTGTTACTATTTCTTTGAAATAGCTTTCCACCCTTTGCTCTTGCTTGACTCCCTGTTGGACACCAACAAATCGGTCTTTTGAGGTAATTTTCTGTATCTTGTAGTCAATTTTTGTACCTTCTCATCCTTTTTTTTCTTCTCTATATATTTTTAAATAGCCTGTCTTTGAGCTCCCTGCCTCTTCCCTCTATTTGGGGGAATCTATTTGATCCACTCTGCTGTTGAGAGCCTCTAAAGAATTTTTCCCTTCACTAAATGTATTTCTCAGTTCCAATATTTGTTTGACTTTTTTCTTATTTTAATCTTCATGTTAGATTCTCTGATAAATTTATGAATTGCTTTTCTGGGTTATCATTTCACTGAGTTTCCTTAAAACTGATATTCTGAATTTTTGCTCAGAGAGCTCACATATTGCCATCTAATTAGGGTCAGTCACTGGTTCCTTGCTTTCTCTGTCCGAGGAGGTCATGGTTCCTTGTTTGCTATTTTTTCTTGTTGATGTACATCTATGTCTTTGCATTGAAGGATTATTTATTTGTTGCATTCTTTGCTATCTGGCAGTATTTTTTTATTATTAAATCATAGCTGTATACATTAATGCAATCTTGGGGTACAATGTGCTGGTTTTATATATAATTTGAAATATTTTCATCAAACTGGTTAATATAGCCTTCACCACATTTTCTTAGTTATTATGTTTAGACATTTTGCTGTTTTGGTTTTTACTGGATATGTTTGCTTAGAAAAAAATTTTTTTGAGACAGAATCTCACTGTATCGCTAGGCTAGAATGCAATGGGCTCATCTTAGCTCACTGCAACCTCAAACTCCTGGGCTAAAGTTATCCTCCTGTCTCACCCTCCTGAGTAGCTAGGACTATAAACTCATGCCACCATGCCTAATTTTTTTTTTTTTTTGAGATAGAGCCTCAAGCTGTCACCTTGGGTAGAGTGCTATGGTGTCACAGCTTATAGCAACCTCTAATTCGTGGGCTTAAGCAATGCTCTTGCCTCAGCCTCCCAAGTAGCTGGGACCACAGGCGCCTCCCACAATGCCTGGCTATTTTTTGGTTGTAGCTGTCATTGTTGTTTGGCAGGCCCCGGGCTATATTCAAATCCTCCAGCTCTGGTGTATGTGGCTGGCACCTTAGCTGCTTGAGCTATAGGCACCAACCACATGCCTGGCTAATTTTTAAAAGAATTTTCCGTAGAGATGGTGCCTCACCATGTTGCTCAGGGTGGTCTCAAACTTCTGGTCTCAAGCCATCCTCCCACCTTGGTGTCCCAAACTGTTGAGAGTACAGGCATGAGCCATCAAACCCAATCAAAGATTCTTTGTATTTATTTACTTGTTGATCCCCCCCTCTCCCCACTAGGTTGCTTCTTCCTTTTTGGCACTAGTTGGTGCCTTAAGTTCAAGTTTGAGTTAGTTCTAGTAAACAATCAAGAGTGCCACCTGTTTCTAATGGGGAAGAAGTTTCCAAAAGGGATATCACAAAAGTGTGGAAGAGCTAGGATTTCATGTCCAGGGGACCTATGGAACAAACCTCCTACAGCAAGGTGCTGCTGAAAAGTCACCCTCATCTGGCATCTCCTTTGGCTGCATTACAAAGCAGGGTTTTGGTCCAGCATGGTGGCTCACACCTATAATGCAAGCACTCTGGAAGGTGGAGGTGGTGGACAGATCGCCTAAGCTCACAAGTTGGAGACCAGCCTAAGCTAGACTGAGACCTATCTCTAAAAAAATTAATAATAACCAGGCATTGTGGCAGGTGCCTGTAGTCCCAGCTGCTTGGGAGGCTGAGGCAAGAGAATTGCTTGAACCCAAGAGTCTGAGGTTGCTGTGAGCTGACACCTCAGTACTCCACTAAGGGTGACAAAGTGAAACTCTGTCTCAATCCCCCCCCCAAAAACCCCCAAATAACAACAAAAAGCAGGGTTTCTAGGGCTGAGGGTGATAGTCCTGCCTCTCCACTTTGCCTCTTGCTGTCCTCAGGAATATTTCTCCTTTCAGGCACTTCCAGTGCTTTCTGGGTTAAGGCAGGGACAGGTTTCCTGCCAGGGAACCCAAGATGTGGGGAAGCTGATTGTCCATTCTGATCTCACCTTTTCCAGTGTAGAAACCATGAGTTGGAGGGAAATATTCCATACGCTTGATGCTGGGCACACTATGGGGAGAGGAGAATGAGTGGTTATGAAAGTCTGATTCTTTTACCACATGCTTGGAGTTTTTTCACTGTCTCATTCCCATATTTGAGTTCGGAAATCTTGCTGGTGATAATCTCAGTGCATTATATATGTTTTCAGTTTTCTGTTGTTGGGGAATGAAAACAGATTGCTTCTGTGTCACCATTTTAGAAGTGAAAGTCCTTTCATTTTATTTTCTTGATGAAATATACTTATAGGCCTTCATAGTAAGCGAAGGTACAATCCTGGATACTCATTTTTTATTTGCATGGATGAAAATGGACATTCCCTTGTCCAAACACATACTACCACCTTAGAATAGCTAAAAGAACAGTTGTTTTTCTCACTGGATTGCTGGTCCACTAAATTTTCATGTAGAAAAAGGCAGTTTCTTTGATCTCTGTCATATCATTAATTTTTATTAACTAGAACTATGTCCAACAGAAATGCAAGCCCATGTGCACCAAGAGATAGCATAAGAATATTCATAGCAACATTATCTGTAGTAGGTGCAAACTGTGAACAACCTGAATGCTCAATATAGTAGAAGGGATAAATAAGCTGTCATTGTTAAGGCAAAGAATGCTAGGTAGCAATGAAAATGAACAAACTGCATCTATCTTCAACAACAGACAACAAGTGAAAGAATAAAAAATACATTAAGTATAATTCTATTTATATAAAGTTCTCTTCCCTTCCCTTCTCTTCCCTTCTGTCCTCCCATCCCCTTCCCTTAAATCCATTAAGTATAATTCTTTTTATACACAGCTCTAAACTATATGGATGTATACAAGGCATACAGATGCACACTCAAGTGTAAAATCAGTAACTAAAAACAAGAAATGAGTTACTTTAAAAGTAAGATTAGAATTTACTCAGGAAATAGGGGATAAGCTTGGGGAGAGGGTTGTGACTAGAAGAGATCCACAAGGCTAAGGCTTCTGACATGCTGGTCAAATTCTTTTATTTTTTTAAACCGCAGGTGGTAGTTACAAGGGTTTTGCACTAATTTGCAAAATGTACATGTTACATGTTATAGCTTCCCAATAAAACACATTTAAAAACCCCAAGAGTTACTATGTTAAATAATACACATACCTACATTCACATGTGTATAACACACGTACACTAAATCTAATTGGCTTCAAGGGAAAAACCCAGTGATTCTATATTAGACTTCTCTTGTTCTCCTCTTTTTGCTGAGCATATAGAAAAGTATTTCAACATACTTAAAAACAAAAGAGATAAAGGTTTAGAAGTATATTTGAGTTTCAAAGACTTACGTGGCTTTTTTTGGCTGACAGTGGAATTACATGTATGTATTCCTAATCTATTGATATAACTTGCTGAAATGCACTGTTAATTATTACATTGCAGAAGCAGTACTTAAGAAAACTGAGCATCTTCCTGTTACAACTGTGACACAGGCACAGCTCTACTTTGACCTTTTTACTAATGGTTTGACCCTAAACTTCCTGCTTCCACCAGTACTATTGATTCTAATCTTAGAAAAAATCTGCATCTTTGGAACAACAGCAACAAAAACCCATCAACAAACCTGAATGAACCCAGCCATGTCCACCTGTCCACATATAATTTATCTGACTTAAGTCTTAATCAACCTACTTTTTTTCATGCTCCTGAATTAGCTGGGTAATAGGTTATTGAGTTCTCAAGTTATCTCCCTTTCATTTGCCCTGGATGAAACTTATAACAACATGTAATTAGTGGTTCTGCGATATCCTCAAAACCTTTTTCAGCAATGACCCCAATAAAATTTTGGTTAACAGAAGGACAATATCAAACTCTGACATGTTACACCAGAAAGAAATCGATTGACCAACTGCCCACCTCTTTATTCCAGAATGGATTTTCTAAAGAAGCACAGAAAATCTGTACAGCAAAAATTATGTATTTTTTCAACTATGATCATTTATTCTATAGCTCCTTGATAGGTCAAAATTAATTTAAGATTTAAGAATACTGGAATCTGATCTATGCTCTTAAAAAGTTAAATTTTGTTTTTTGAAATCAACACAATCAAGTAATGTTCTGGTACAAACAAGGTAGTGGGCAAAATAGTTTACTCTTTTTTTTTTTTTTTTTTTTGAGACAGAGCCTCAAGCTGTCACCCTGGATAGAGTGCTGTGGCATCACAGCTCACAGCAACCTCCAATTCCTGGGCTCAAGCAAGTCTCCTGCCTCTGCCTCCCAAGTAGCTGGGACTA
>CAUYON010159265.1:0-38819 GCA_963573935.1 Arctocebus calabarensis | reverse complement strand
CCCATCGACCCACGAATGGATTAATAAACTTTGGTACATGTACACCATGGAATACTATGCAGCCTTAAAGAAAGATGGAGACTTTACCTCTTTCATGCTTACATGGATGGAGCTAGAACATATTCTTCTTGGCAAAGTATCTCAAGAATGGAAGAAAAAGTATCCAATGTACTCAGCCCTACTATGAAGCTAATTTGTAGGTTTCATATGAAGGCTATAACCCAACTATAATACAAGAATATGGGGAAAGGGGCAAGGGAGGGGAGGGGAGGGGGCAGGCTGGGGTGGAGGGAGGATAATTGGTGGGGCCATACCTATGGTGCATCTTAGAAGGGTACAGGCAAAACTTACTAAATGCAGAATAGAAATGTCTTCATACAATAACTAGGAAAATGCCACGAGGACTATGTTAAACTGTTTGGTGAAAACATTTCAGATTGTATATGAAACCAGCACTTTGTAACCCTTGATTGCACTAATGTACACAGCTATGATTTAATAAAAAAAAAAAAAAAAGAACTCAAGGTAGACTTCCATTTGATCCTGCAATCCCATTACTGGCCATCTACCCAGAAGTAAGGACACTTACACTAGACTATTTATTGCAGCTCAATTGACAATCGCCAAAATGTGGACACAGCCTAAATGCCCCTCAATCCAGGAATGGATTAACAAGCTGTGATATATGTATACCATGGAATACTATTCAGCCCTTAAAAAAAGATAGAGACTTTACATTCTTTGTATTAACCTGGATGGAAGTGGAACACATTTTTCTTAGTAAAACATCACAAGAATGGAGAAGCATTAATTCCATGTATTCAATTTTGATATGAAGACAATTAATGACCTAGCACGCAGTGGGGGGTGGGGGAAGGGGAGAGTAGAGAGAGAGAGAAGGAGAGAAGGGTTGGGATATCGGTGTGCGACACACTTTTGGGGGCAAGATACAATTGTAAGAGGGACTTTACCTAACAAATACAATCACTGTAACCTGGTTTCTTGTACCCTCAATGAATCCCCAACAATAAAAAAAAGAAATACCAAAACTTATGAGATGCAGCAAAAGCATTGCTCAGAGAGAAATTTATAGCTGTAAATGTGTATATTAAAATGATAAAATATCTCAAATCAATCATCTAACTGTATATCTTAAAGAAGTACCAAAAAACAAATCAAGACAAACCCAGAACTATCAGAAAAGAAAAAATAATAAACATAAAAATGGAGATAAATGAAGTAGAGAAAAGAAAATACGAGGAGAAAAATCAATAATGATTCTTTGAAAATATTGACAAAATTGACAAACTTTTAGGAAGAGGACCATGAAAAAAGAGAAGACTCAAATTACTCAAATCAGAAATAAAAGGGAGCATTTTATCACTGATTTTATGGAAATGAAAGGATAATAAGAGAATACACCATAGGAGATATTCAGTTGCATGTGCTAAAGGCAAAGTACTTTTCCCTCTCTACACAGAACAGTAGCATTCCCTGCAGAGAACAAATAAGATACATAGCTATCTTTTGGGGGCTGAGGAAAAAGGTTCTGCTCCAAAACCATTTAGGCAGAAAGCTGTGGGAAAGGCATTGTCTGTAGCTCTCAGTGACATTGTGACCTGAAAACAGATGACAGGGATTGACTGAACCAAGGGTCATGAGCCTCAAGACAGGGGCATGATAGGGAAGTGGATGACTTTACTAGTCCACCATCTGAGACAATGATGTCTCAGGTGTTGAACAATGGCATTTGAACTTTGTCTGAAACAACTATCCACCAGCTTCTGCTACAACTGGCTCATAGCATGTACCCGTAAGTGCCATCTACTGGCCCTAGAGGTTGAAGAGCACAACCAAATTTAACACTTGTTTTCAGAAGGCATAGTGCTAGAGAACAAAATCAGCTTCTTAAGACTTCTCCAATTCTAGAACTGCAGTAAGTAGTGCACCTAGTCATACATCCAGCACATCTCTACAATTATACAATCAGCATCTTAGAACGTCATCTGTAGACATAAAGGTGTTCTATAGCTAAAGAACTCACACAGAGCATTGGCCCCCTGTAAGCACCCCAAATTGAAGTCAAACAACAAAACACAACATAAAATATATTCACACCCTCAAACAGAAAAAAATAAAATAAAAAACCAAAAAAATTAAAAAGTCCCAATCAAAAAGTAAATTCAAAAATAAGTAACAGCTTTTCCAGATGAGAAGGAACCAGCATAAGAACGCCTATGAAAAAAACAGACTGTTCCAACACCCCAAAAGGATCACACTAGCTCTCCAGCAATGGATCTCAACCAAAAGGATAATTTTGAAATGACAGATAAAAAATTCAAAATATGGATTATAAGTAAACTCAATGAGAGTCAATAGAAAGTTGAAAACCAATCAAAGGAATAAAAATAAAATTCAAAGACATGAATGAAAATTTCACAAAAGAGACAGATACTAAAAAACAAAACAGAATTTCTAGAAATGAAACACTCACTTAGAGAATTATAAAACACAACGAAAAGGTTTTTTGTTCGGCTTTGGCTTTTTTTTTAAACACATAGCCTTGCTCTATTACCCAGGTTAGAGTACAGTGGTGCCATACTAGCTCACTGTAGCCTCAAACTCCTGGGCTCAAGCAAGTGCTATTCCTGCCTCAGCCTCCCAAGTAACTTGCACTAAAGGCATGGGCCGCCATGCTCAGCTAATTTTTTTTTTTTTGTAGCGAAAGGGCCTCACTATGTTGTCCAGGCTGGTCTCAATCTCCTGGGTTTAAGCACTCCTTGTGGCTCAGTCTCCCAAAGTACTATGATTACAGATGAAAGCCACCATGCCTGGTCCAGCTGAAAGCTTTAACAATAGACTAAAATAAGCAAAGAAAGAATTTCAGAGCTTAAAGACAAGGCTTTTCAAGCAACTCAATAAGACCAAAAAAAAAAAAAACTTTGTTGAAAGAAACCACCTAAACTGAGAAAAGACTTGTGGCCCAGTGATTTAGATCATTTACTTTCTTAACCCCAGCACCAATTTTCCTTCTTTGCACCATAGTAAGACTGGGAATGAATGAAAAATATGCAAAGGAAATCAATTCTATTGAACTACAGTTATCAAGATAGTTTTGGCTGGGCGCCTGTGGCTCAACGGCTAAAGCACCAGCCACGTACACCTGAGCTGGCAGTTCGAATCCAGCCCCGGCCCGCCAAATAACAATAATGGCTGCAACCATAAAATGGCCAGGTGTTGTGGTGGATGCCTATAGTCCCAGCTACTTGGAGGTGGAGGTAAGAGACTCGCTTGAGCCAAGGAATTGGAGGTTGCTGTGAGCTGTGATGCCATTGCACTCTATCCAGAGTGACAACTTGAGGCTCTGTCTCAAAAAAAAAAAAATGATGGCTCAGTGGCTTAACGGGCTAAGGCACCAGCCACGTACACCTGAGCTGGCAGGTTCAAATCCAGCCCAGGCCCGCCAAACAACAATGACGGCTGCAACCAAAAAATGGCCGGTCGTTGTGGTGGACGCCTGTAGTCCCAGCTACTTGGGAGGGGGAGGCAAGAGACTCGCTTGAGCCCAGGAATTAGAGATTGCTGTGAGCTGTTGATGCCACAGCACTGTATCCAGGGTGATAGCTTGAGGCTCTGCCTCAAAAAAAAAAAAGTTTTTAAAATTAATGACATAGTATTAAATATATGTTTCAATGGAAATTTATGAAATAAAAGATCAGGCAGCAGATCCAATAACTCATAATTTCACAGTAGTGAGCAAAAGTATCTCTAAATGCCACAATGTGAATGATGATATCTGTGATTTCTGTGGGGACAAAGAAACAGGTACCCCTACCACTACTGTGATTTCTATTGGTGACAGTCACAGTTTCTGCAAATATTACTGTGGGTTATGATTGCTATCATAATTGAAGAAGAAGCTAAAATTTCTTTATATGTTAGTCAATGCAAAGCTCTGATTTTCTTTCCACCCTTGTTCATGGACCATCAGAATTCGAGGGGTAAGAACTCCTAGGTTAGCGGAAGGATAACAGGAATGATGGAGAACAGATGCATCCATGGGAGGGATAAAAAGTGAGGAGAGGAAGAAGGGAAGAAGGACAAGTAGAAGAAATGGAACTGTGGGAAAGCCAGAAGAGAAACAGAACCCATTCTCCAGGCTCAGGCTAAGCAAAAAAGCTTAGATATTCATAGCCAGTGCTGTAATTATTTCTACAATGATTTTATATTAATATTTTATATAGGTTTTTCAGTTGAATCCTACCACTAATCTCATCCTCTGTTCCACAGATAAGGTCACCAGGTTATAGTAACTGCCAAGTCCAAACACAACCAGTATTTTCCTCGGTCTTCCCTAATGGCGAATGTAAACCCCAAACCCCTTAATTAGCAGGGAGCCCGTGTTTTCTCAGGATACTCCCTCCCCAAGAGTCCCTCTAGGAGTTCTCAAAGAGGGGGCTACTCACCTATTGTCTCAGCGTCCACCTGCTGCTCTCCGTCCGGGGTCCCTCAGCCCAGGGTCGGGGGCCGCCACCTCAGCCTGCTCCGTCCAACCGACACCAGGGAACTTCACCATTGCTGATGGTGGAAAATAATTCCCCTCTGGCTCCCTCTTGTTTGGAAGTAGAGCTTTCTCGCCCCTCTGACACCAGTCACGTTTTCTCCCATTTTCCGTGCTGCGCCTCGTCAAAGTGCTCAGGCGCGCGCCCGCCCGGGGTCGCTGCTCCCGCCGCCGTCTGCTGGGACTCGGCGGGCTCTTCTTGCCCCGGAGCTTCTTCCTCTCAGGGCCCTGGTCGGGAGACCGCCTTTCGTTCCTCCGCAGGCTCTGTCAGCTCAAGTCCGGAGTTGTGGGGTGTTCCAGTCACGGAAAGGCAGGGCACAAGCGGAACACGCGCTGGAAGGTCGACGACCTGTGAGAAAGTTCCCGCACTCCCAGGAGCCTTGGGAGGCTCCCTCAGGCAGACGGTCCCAGGCTGGAGGAGGGGTCCTGGCTGTGAGGCACCGCCCCCTAGGGACCGTGTGGGCGCCGCACCCTCCCACCTGGCTGTGTCAGCCCCACGCCCTCAAAATACTAATGTGTAGAGCTCCACAAAGAACAGCTGTTAAGGAGAAAGCTCTAGAAGCAAAACAGCCCCATATCCCACCTGTCCCAGATCTTTATCTCCCCTTCTCCTGACCATCTCCTTTGCCAATGACATCTCTCTCAGTTGTGCTTTTAATCGCTCCCACAATCGCAAACGGAGAAAATAACCACAGTATTCCCTTCCCAACCCCTAGTGTTGTTTTTTAAAACTCCCAGAGTAGAATAACCTACTACGGATATTTAAATCATCTGTTTGTTGATACCCCCCCTCCCAATGTTTGCTCTGTGGTGGATGCTGGAGATAAAGCATGCATAAAATGCACAGTTCCTGAAATCATAGGATCCAAATTCTCGTCAAGGAGATAGATAAACTGGCGACTACAATGTAATGGATAAATTACATGTCAGGAGAAGAAGGCCTTAAGCAGGAGATTGATATAATCAGGTTTATGTTTTATAATAGACTGCTTTCTGCATTGTGAAGAATAAAGGAGAGAAACAAAACAAGACTGGAGTCAGGGAATATAGGCTTGAAGGAGCCAAGGCCACCATGAGTGAACCAGGGAACCACCCTATACATGTCTTTTTATTCCTGCTAAGAAAAAAGAAAACAATGAAGGCAGTTAATATTAGCATTCAACTATGTGAAAAATAGCAGTATGTCCAAATAATTTCAATTTAGCATCCCTTGTTTGCTGAAAACATTTGGATGCTTGGAAATTTGTTTTTCTTGGTTGCAGATAATCTGCAAACTAAAATGCCGCCCCTATCAGCAGCATTTCTAAATATTTCTTTCTCATTTTCATAACACAGGGTTGTCGTTGACTCCTACATACGTGATCCCACAGAATTCACAGAGACAAAGCCAGTTGAATACGCCATACAGAAAAGCCTTGAGCACATTTTAGTCAGTCTGTTTTGCCTAGATAAATAGGTATTTCTTAATTCTCTCACCAAATACAGGGTTATAGATATTGTTTCAGCCCATGATAAATAAGTTCATGTCAAGACACATGCCCTCAACTCCTCCTACATTAGCTCAATTCCCTGCCTCCTAACAGACCAGAAAAGAAGTCCTTGTTTTATTTCCTTCTTCTAGCTTCCCATGGCTCTCCTAAGACTGTATCAGAGAAAGCTCAAATCTTGTCCCACCATATGTTTTGCCTCCTGTTTTTGTTCTTGATCACCTCTCTAAATTATCTCTTTTCCTCATTATCCCCAAAAGGAATGACTCAAGATCACACATTCTCAAATATAGAGGCAAATTCTTCTTTACTAAAATTTCTCATGGGAGAAAAGATAATAGTGCATAACTAGCAAGTAATTAATCCATTACCTGCTCTCCAGACCCTAGGCAAGTTATACTACTGAGATGCAAATCCTGGCTCAACAACCTAATTTATGTGTAACCTTAGATCAAGCTAAGGCCTCTTTGTACTTCAGTTTCCCCACATGTAAGGTGTAGATAATAATGGCCCCGTCTCATAGGGTTCCTATAAGAATTGAAAGAGTTGAAATATGTACAACATTGAACAGAGTCAGGAATGTTGCAAGAATTCAATGTCTTAGCTCTTAGTACAAATTAGGCACTGGGAACATAGGAATGAATGAGATAGAAAAGAGCCTTGCTCTCCTGGACTTTTCATCTTAACTGTGGGAAAAATAATAAACAAGAAAGTAAATAAAATAATTATAGGCTGTGATAATGTTATAAACAGAATGAGGAGTGGAGATGGAGACTTTCTTCCTGGAAGGAAGAAAAACGAGAAAAAAATAATGCAAGAAGCTGGAAGAATAAACAGCAAATGAAAACACCATAAGATCGTTATGGTGTTAAGAGTTTGGAGAGTTCTAGAAATAGGAAGGAAGCAATGTGACTGAAGATTGGTGAGCTCAAGGGAGTGGTAGCAACTAAAACCAAGGTTTAAGCAAAGGCCAGATTAAGCAGCAACTTGTGCACCCTGTTAAGAAGCTAGATTTATTCTAAATGCCATGAGAAACCATTGTAGGGTTTTGTTTTTTTAATTTTTTTAAATTAAATCATAACTGTGTGCATTAATGCATTTATGGGGTACAATGTGCTGATTTTATATACAACTTAGAATGTTTACATCAAACTGTTTAATGTAGCCTTCGCCTCCCTTAATTATTTGTTGTGTTAAGACATTTATACTTGACTATTAATAGATTTGACATGTACCCTTGCATTATGCATAATAGGTGAAGTCCCACCAATAACCCTCTCTTGACCCGGCCTCCCCCCCTCTCCTTACCCTCCTCTTTCCTCCTTCATTCTGGGTTATGGTTGGGAAGAATCAATAATGTTAAAATGTCCATACTACCCAAAGCAATATACAAATTTAATGCAATCCTGATTATAGCATTGTCATACTTTAAAGATCTGGTAAAAATTAGTTGTGTTTTATCATTACTATGAAAGTGTGGGTGATTATATATTAGTTTCATAATAGTACTGAGAACAATGGATATTTTTTCTTCCATGCTTGAGATACTTTGTTAAGAAGAATATGTTCCACATCCATCCATGTAAACCTCATAAAAGAGGTAAAGTTTCCATCTTCTTTTTGGCTGCATAGTATTCCATGTTGTACATATACCACAATTTGTTAATCCATTCATGGGTCGATGGGCATTTGGGATGCTTCCATGACTTGGCTATTATGAATTGAGCTGCCAAAACATTCTGTTGTAAAATGATTTGGGGTCATCTGGATATATACCTAGTAGAGGAATTGCAGGATCAAATGGCAGGTCTACTTTTAGTTCCCTAAGTGTTCTCCAAACTTCTTTCCAAAAGGAATGTATTAGTTTGCATTCCCACCAGCAGTGCAGAAGTGTTTCCTTCTCTCCACATCCATGCCCACATCTGTAGTTTTGCCAAAGAAGATAAAATATTTGGGAATTTACCTAACAAAAGATGTAAAAAATCTCTTTATAAAGATAACTATGAGAAACTTTTCAGAAACTCTGAGAAAAGAAATAGCTAAAGATGTTAACAAATGGAAAAACATGACATGCTCATGGTTGGGAAGAATCAACAATGTTAAAATATCCATACTACCCAAAGCAATATACAAATTTAATGCAATCCCTATTATAGCATTATTGTCATACTTTAAATATCTGGTAAAAATTAGTACCTCATTTTGTATGGAATCAGAAAAAAACCTTGAATAGCCAAGACATTATCCATCGTAGGGTTTTAAATAGGTAAATAATATTATCAAGTCTATGTTTGAATAAGACCCTTTCTAGATCTCTGTGAAAGAGCAACTCGCCCAGATAACAAAATTTAAGGGTTACCCAGGAACTTAAAGGTCATGAAAATTCATCCTTAAAATCCCTCTCAGCTCCAACAATTAGTAGTTCTAGGATGAAATTGAAAAGACCTTTTTTTGATTTTGTTGATTTCTCAGCAACACATTCTAAGTACAGAGTTTCATTATTTTTTTTCCCTTTGTGCCAGTGCTGTTGAATGGTTGAGTTGTATCAAATAAACACTTTTAATTGTTCTTTTTGCTTGCCTCCAAATTCCCAAATGATAATCAACAATTTTCTGTAAATGAAGTGTCCAAAACTAAAAACAGCATCCCAGGTGCTATTTCACTACGGCCAAACAGAAAGAGCCATTATCTCCCTGCTTTATGACAAGAGGCCAGCGTCCTATTTTTCTCACACTATTATACAGCAGACATGTATCTAATTTGCTGTTTAGCATCACCCTTGGGCCTCTTACAGCTATTACTATTTTCCAGGTGTTGCCCTCCCCATGAAAATTTTTCTTTCCAATTACTTTTCCCTAGATGCCTCTACTTGGACTTTGTCCAAGTTGAGTGTCATTCTCTTTGCTATATTGTTAATGTTTTATATAATTTCTTTGGCTTTCCTAGTGTTCATGCAACTTGTCTTCTTTTAGGATCATCTGAAAATTTCATTAATGTAGTTGTGGACAGGATGTAGCTAGAAGAGAATTGCTGAGGGACTCTTCTGCTCCTTTGTTAGTTAGGTACTGGTTCTAGAAATGGAGAAGGAACCCCTCCATCAAAACAATTCACCTCTGCTCTTTTCTTATACACACTCTTTCTTTCTTGAAATATTCATAATTCTCTGAACCTATCTTTCAAAACTCCCCCTAAACCCTCACAAAACTCCTTGTCATGAATAAAACTTCTATGTCAGGTGTCCCTAATGTGGAAACTTGCAAACATGATGCCCTGGGATTTCCATGAACCTCTTGCAATTGCAGGCACATTGCTGTGTCCTTGAGCAGAATGCAGTTTTCTAATGAAAATGGCCATAGCTTTGATCAGAATCTCATGAGTTCGTGGAACCCCTCCTAAAATAAGAACCACTGTTTTATATCATTGTTTCTCAAAGAGTGAGCCAACATCAGCTGTACTGAAATCATACAAGATGCTTATTGAAATGCAGATTCTTAAGTTCTATGCCAGAGACATGGAATGGACATGAAGATAGGAATGTGCATTTTATTTATTTATTTATTTTACTAATGTTAAAGGTTACACATAGCTTCAGAATATATATGACAATTTAACACATCAATGTAACTGGTAAAGATCAAATCGGTGTAACTGGGATATCCATCACCTTAAATATTTTTTCTCTGTGCTAGAGACATTTGAATTATTCTCTCCTTGCTATTTGGAAATATAAGAATGTGCATTTAAAAATTAAATGTTAATTATTTTTGAATAGGAAATACACATTAATTGTACAAAATTCAAAAGGTCAAAAAGCTAAAGTCTCTCTCTTATTCCTATTCCCTAGCTACCAGTAATTAAGGGGCAACCACTGCTACCAGTTTTCTACATATTTGTTTTTAAATTTTTATTGTTTTTAGAGACGGAGTGTTGCTATGTTCCCCAGGTTGATCTTGAATTCTCGGCCTCAGGCAAGAGGTATGGTATGTGAATTATATCTTAATGAAAGAAAAGCACACACACAAACCAACACTGAGCATTTTATAAGGATACATACATATTTAAAAACATACCAATATTGGAATGGCTGCCTGAAGGAGGAGAGGTTGGGAATGGGAGGGGAGGCCTTTCACAGCCCACGATGATAGTGTACCATCGATTATCAACCGATGAAGCTGATTAACTCAATCCTCTGTGCCTGAGGTAAAACCAACAAAAAAATACCATCACCACCAACAACAACTGAGGATGGCGGGAGGGAAGGAAAAAAGAAAAATATGTTTAGAATTTTAAGGAGAGGCTCGGCGCCTGTGGCTCAGCGGGCTAAGGCACCAGCCACATACACCTGAGCTGGCGGGTTCGAATCCAGCCTGGGCCCACGAAAAAACAATGACAGCTGCAACCAAAAAAATGGCCAGGCATTGTGGCGGGTGCCTATAGTCCCAGCTACTTGGGAGGCAGAGGCAAGAGACTTGCTTGAGCCCAGGAATTGGAGGTTGCTGTGAGCTGTGAGGCCACAGCACTCTATCCAGGGTAACAGCTTGAGGCTCTGTCTCAAAAAAAAAAAAAGAATTTTAAGGAGAGAAATATTTATGCCATAACCATGGAATCAAAGAAACAGAATATTACAGTTGTAGAAACACTGTAAGTGCAACTATGAAAAATGATGTATGTAAACAACAAAAGTAAAACAGATGGCTTTAACGTAAGGTAGTATAAAATAGTGGGGTATACTGCCAGTGTCTTGGCCATCTCTTGTATAATCTTGGCCACCAATGTACTTGATCTTAGTCTCTCTGCAACTCAGCTTCTTTGTGTAAAATGGAAGTGATAGGTAATATCTACTTCTGAAGGTTCTTATGGGAATTAAATGTGTTAATTTGTGCCTAATTCACAGTAAGCCTTCTATAAGGGTTACCTGATATTACTATTTTCCTAACTTTTTAAACTATAGGCTCTGGACTCAGACTGTATATCCTACTGAGTTCCACAACCCGTTAATTAGGTGACTTTCATAAAGTCACTCAATCAGAGCCTCAATTTTCTATCTATTGTGTGGATTAAAAGAAATAATGTACTTGACACATAATAAACAATAAATTTTAACAGATTATATTACTAGGAATATTATAATACATTGTCATAGTTTGAAAAGTAGTACAGGCTTGGTACCTGTAGCTCAGTGAGTAGCACATACATTGGCCACATACGCTGAAGGTGGCGGGTTCAAGCCCAACCCGGGCCTGCTAAACACCAATGACAACTGCAACCAAAAAACAGCTGGGCATCGTGCCAGGCGCCTGTAGTCCCAGCTACTCAGGAGGCTGAGGCAAGAAGATTGCTTAAACCCAAGAGTTTGAGGTAGCTGTGAGCTGTGACGGCACAGTACTAGACCAAGGGCGACATAGTGAGACTCTTGTCTCTAAAGAGTCTAACTTTTTCTAAAAAAAAAAAAAAGAAAAAAAATGTAGTACAAAAAAGGAATAGAAGATAAAATACAATAATTTTTATGTTTTTCCTAGTGTATGAATTCAGAAATAGTATTCCCAGACTCTCCTCTCTTAAGTGTATACCCTTTCCTGGCATTTTTAATATCTCCTTCGTAGGATTAATTAGTTACGTACGGAAGCAATTTCTAGTTCATACCTGTCTTCCTCAGTAGAATCTAAGCTCCAAGATGGAAAGTATGGTGTGAGATATGTCAAATACCCAGCACAGAGTCTGGCGCTTTGTTGATATATATTTATGGAATAGATGAATAAGAAATAAAATAAACAAAAATATTTTAACATGTACTTTCTAAAATAACACAGTCATATTAGAAGCAAGTATTATTTCCTCCATGTCTCTGAAAAGTGAAGAAGTACCCGTCTTGTTAGCTGGGAAGACAGTGAACATCAGATTCTGGAGAGCTATTTTTGGCAGCTGTTCCTTATGAGAATCACACTGACTGAACCTGTCCCCAGGAATCCTTTCAGTTGCCTCAGAGCTCTGAAAACCCAGTACTTTTCCAGAACCTATTGCCAGTAATAGGAAAAGTACTCAGTCTCTCTAGATTATCTTCATCCAGTGTACATTAGCCCTTACTGACTCATGAAAGGTTAGGAACCTTAAAACTGTCTTGCATTTCACAAATGAGGAAATGGGCTCAGAAAAGTGATAGATTTCCCAAGCTTAACGCTTATTAATAATAGAGCTGATGCAATTGGGAATAGGATCATTCTTACAGTTCTGTTTCTCAAAAATGCATATAATACATATATAATATATATGATTTAATTAAATTATATTTGTGAAAAGATTTGTATTGCATTGGAGAAAAGCTCTTGCCACATTAAATGACAGAAGACTAGAACTGTATATATAATATCTATTCAATTATAACATATAAATATATAGAAAGCACTTATCTGTATGTGTGTGTGTATTTCTCAATTATTTATCCATGTAGAAAATAAAAAGGGTACATCAAAATATATAGTTGATTTTTATTTTATTTATTTTTCTAAATTAAAATGTATTTTTCATAATATATAACACTTTATAATCCGAAATTTAGGTTTTTAAATTCCTCTCTAATATTTTTGAAAGGTTTATTTTGGTCAGTTCTACCAAGTAGATGGAGCATCAACCTAGAGTCCAAAGAAGTTCTATCATGGGTAAAATTATATCTACTTTACAGAGCTCTTGTGTGTATGGAATAATAAATATAAATCCCTTTGAAAGTTTAAAGCTTAATAAAGACATTAAATGGTATTATAATGATGACAAAGTTCTGTAGCCTACAAGAGGTAGGAGGAACCCTTAGGATAATGGTATCTTTGTGCTGAGAGGTTTAGGTTGGGAAGGTAGAAAAGTGCAAGTGTCAGGAGAGAAGAGAGAACTTTTTCCGCTAACACTTAATAAAAACTATTGTATGGTTGACTCCAGTTCTCTCTTTCTCTTAGACTTCCAATAAATGCCTCAGTGTTCCCTCTTCAGATTAAACCTCCCTTCTGTTTCTTAAATAGTCCATGCAAGAGGACAAGGTCTAGTGTATTCTAAGGCAATGACACATTGTTTCATATAGCCTGCAAAGCATGAAAGGCAACCCAGGTAGGTATGTGACCAGCAATGTACTATAGCCTATTTTCACTTTGGGTTATGAGAGTTTGTTATGAAAAGAAGGTGACTTTTAGGTGGGATCATTTCTATTAGGCTTTATCCTTTGCAAGCCTTACTCAGCCAGTGTCTTTGAGGTCTCACAAATGCTGAAGAAAATAACACATAGCAATGATTTTTTTCATTAGGCAAAGGTAACATGTGAAATTACTGTCATTTTTATATTTTAAAAAGTAATATAGATTTGGAGAACATTCTCCTAAGTATCTCAAGAATGCAAAAACAAACATCCCATATACTCAATACTAAATTGAAACTTGTAGATTAACAACTATAGGCCCATATGAGAGAAAAACACAGTTAAATTCAAGAGGTAGGGAGGAGGGAAGGGGTATGGTAAATTGCCACCTAATGGCTACAATGTAGCAGTATCTGGCACACTTCTGGGTGAAGAGCTCAACTATAATTGGGACTTTATCTTATAAACAAAAGAATATAACCTAATTATATGTACTCTAATTTTAATCTAGAAAAACAAAGAAAAGATGACATCTGTAATATTTTAAGTGAAGGAAATTCTGCCTTTTTTAATATATAAAGAGCATTTTAAAGGTGAAAAAATAAAAATATAGACTAATGCTAAATTTACCCAGATAAATAAAAACTTATGTTCTCACAAAGCCTTCATACAAATGCTTATAGCTGCTTTATTATATTGCTAAAAGCTGGAAATAAATGTCCTTTATTTGATGAAGGGATAAACAAACTGTGACACACCCATATAATGGAATGCTATTCAGATGGCTAAACTCAAAGGGATGCACTACTGAAAAACACAAAAACATAGATGAATCTTAAATACATTGTGCTAATTTGGTAAGAGAAACCAGGCCCTCAAGGCCATTTATATAACATTAAGGAAAAGAAAAGAAAACTATAAGGAAGAACAGATCAGTAATTAATTTGCAGAGGATGGGATAGAGAGAGGGGTTGGCTACAGCAAGATAGTAAGAAAATGGGGAAAGGGGATAATGGGACTATTTTTAATTGTAATTGTTACATGTATATACATTTGTCAAAATTCATAGGACAGTACACCAAAAAGTGATTTTTATTATATAAATTTTAAAAATAGATGCATAAAATAAAAACAAAATAATACAAGCCTATGGTACATTCAAACAATAAATGGAATTCACAAAAAAGTCTCCTTCCTTTCCTGTGCTTTGCAGTGATAGATCTGTATTTTAATAGTAGTGATGGTTACGTAAATACACAAGTGATAAAATGACGTGAAGCTATACACGTACATTATACCAATCTCAATTCTCTGCTTTCAATATTGTACTGTAGTTAGAATGTAATCACTGGGGGAAACTAAGTGAAAGGTATGAGGTCTCTCTGTGTTATCTTTGCATCTTTCTGTTACTCTATCATTATATTAAAGTCGCTAATCCTGCTCCCCAGAGGTGAACGAACACCGCTAAAAGTTGCTTGTGTAACTTCTGTATTTTAAATCAAACATACATATGTGTATATGTATTTATACAAATTTATACAAAAGTACTTTTAACATAAATGGTAGAGTATTACACGCTATTCTAAACCATGCTACTTTTCTACGCATAAACTTTTCCATATCACATACAAATGGAACCCCCTCATTCTTTTTTCTCGCTGTATAATATCCCATTGCATAGTTGTGCCATGATTTATTTCAAAAGTTTCTTATTAATGGGCATTCGGACCTTAAAAGAATCAAACTTAAATAATTTGGAAATTTTTATAATATGAAAAGGTGAGGCTGGAGTTTTCAGATTCAAGACTTGCCTCCAGAATATCTTTTGACCAGAAGGGGGAATGCAAGTGGCAGGAGTAGAAGCAAAAAGCTGGGAAATTTCCCGGGCCAATGGGGAAGCAGTGGGCCCGGCAGGAAATTACTGCCGGGTAGGAGTTCGCGGAGGGGCGCTTTACTGCTGGAGTAGGAGGCCATGCTCCAAGCCGAGCCTTTCCCAGGCTGCGGCTTAGACATACCCAAGTGTGTACCCGCTGTACACCGTGCCATGGTGCGTGGCCATCTCCAGCCTACAGCAAGGACCCCCAGCCCAGGCAAGGTCTGAATCTCCACCACCTCCAGCCCACGCGCGCCGGGGGCGTACACGTGGTGACCTGCCTGGGGCTGGGTTCCCGACTGGGACTCCTCCTCCCTCCGGCTCCCGCTCTGCTTTCTGCAGTATCACGTGCAGCTGCGCCGGGTGCAGGATGGCGGCTGCGGCGGCAGCGGCGGCAGTGGGTGTCAGGTTCCGGGATTGCTGCAGCCGAGGCGCTGTGCTCCTGCTCTTCTTTTCTCTGTCTCCTCGGCCTCCGGCTGCCGCCGCTTGGCTGCTGGGCCTGCGGCCCGAAGACACAGCTGGAGGCCGCGTGTCCCTGGAAGGGGGTACCCTGCGTGCAGCCGAAGGCACCAGCTTCCTCTTGCGGGTCTATTTCCAGCCCGGACCGGAGGCGCCAGCCGCGCGGGTACCCGCACCCGCTGTCTCCCCGGGGGAGAACGGCACCAGCGACTGGGCTCCGAGGCTAGTGTTCATCGAGGAGCCCCCAGGCGGCACCGACGTGGCGCCCAGCGCAGTTCCCACGCGGCCCCCGGGACCGCAGCGCTGCCGTGAGCAGAGCGACTGGGCATCGGACGTGGAGGTTCTGGGGCCCCTGCGCCCCGGGGGAGTAGCGGGCTCGGCCCTGGTCCAGGTGCGGGTGCGGGAGCTGCGCAAAGGCGAAGCGGAGCGTGGAAGCGCGGGCGGTGGCGGGAAGCTCTTCTCGTTATGCGCCTGGGATGGGCGCGCGTGGCACCACCACGGTGCCGCAGGAGGCTTCCTGCTGCGCGTCCGCCCGCGGCTCTACGGCCCGGGCGGGGACTTGCTGGCCCCCGCTTGGCTGCGGGCGCTCGGGGCGCTCCTCTTACTCGCCCTGTCGGCGCTGTTCAGCGGCCTGCGCCTGAGTCTGCTCTCGCTGGATCCAGTGGAGTTACGTGTGCTGCGGAACAGCGGCTCGGCGGCCGAGCAGGAGCAGGCTCGCCGCGTGCAGGCTGTGCGCGGCAGAGGGACCCATCTGCTCTGCACTCTGCTCCTGGGCCAAGCGGGAGCCAACGCGGCCCTGGCCGGCTGGCTGTATGCCTCGCTGCCGCCGGGCGTCGGAGGCGCGGAAGACGACTACAGCGAGGGGGCGATTCATTTCCCGTGGCTGCCGGCGCTGGTGTGCACCGGCGCCGTGTTCCTGGGCGCTGAAATCTGCCCCTACTCTGTGTGTTCGCGGCACGGTCTGGCCATCGCCTCGCACAGCGTGTGCCTGACCCGGCTTCTGTTGGTGGCCGCCTTTCCCGTGTGCTACCCGCTGGGCCGCCTGCTCGATTGGGCGCTGCGCCAGGAAATCAGCACCTTCTACACGAGAGAAAAGCTGCTGGAGACGCTGCGGGCCGCAGACCCCTACAACGACCTCGTAAAGGAAGAGCTCAATATTATACAGGGTGCCCTGGAGCTGCGCACCAAGGTGGTGGAGGAGGTGTTGACCCCCCTCGGAGACTGCTTCATGCTGCGCTCAGACGCGGTGCTGGACTTCGCCACTGTCTCAGAGATTCTGCGCAGTGGCTACACTCGCATCCCCGTGTACGAGGGCGACCAGCGGCACAACATTGTGGACATTTTGTTTGTCAAGGACTTGGCTTTCGTGGACCCCGACGACTGCACCCCACTCCTCACCGTGACCCGCTTCTACAACCGGCCCCTGCACTGCGTCTTCAATGACACCCGACTGGACACGGTGCTGGAGGAGTTCAAGAAGGGTAAGCAGTGGTCTGTCTCCTCCCCCAATTTTTACCTCCTTCAAAGGTATCATCCTTTCATAACTATGTGAGGCTTTAGGAACCCAAAGCAATTTCTCTTCTACCCAAAATTCAAAGAACCTACCTTTTGGCTCCCTGGCTATTTTCATCTCACTTCTCAGTCAGTCCTTGCAGCTGACTGAGCCCGGAGGCTCTTCCCCTTTGCTTAGCTCACAAGATGCACCATATTCCTCTTTCATTCCATTCCATGAGGGGTTTTCCAGGGCCTACCAAGTGCCAGGTACTGTGTAGGTTGGACTCTGGGAAGTAGTCCTTACAGGTCATTGCATAGCTCTTCACCCATTATAGAGGGCACCTCTACAGTTTCCCATAACAAGCAACCTCTGCTTTAAACTTCCAGCGCTGGGAGCTCAATATTTCTAGAGCAAACTAACACAGTTGCTGGACAGCTCCAGCTGCTGACAATGTCTTCCTCACATGAAGCAGAAATTCATGTCTCCAAAGCCTCAAAGTTCTGCCCTTCACATCACACAGAGTAAGCCAGTTAGACATTCTTCCCCATATTTAACTTCCCACCAGTTATTCATTCATCATACCTTAAGTCAGTGGTTCTCAACCTGTGGGTGGCAACCCCCTTGGGAGTCAAACAACCCTTTCACAGGGGTTGCCTAAATACATCCTGCATATCAGATATTTACATTACGCTTCATAACAGTAGCAAAATTACAGTTAGGAAGTAGCAGTGAAAATAATTTTATGGTTGGAGGTCACCACAACATGAGGAACTGTATTAAAGGGCCGCAGCATTAGGAAGGTTGAGAACCACTGCCTTAAGTACTCACATTGAGGATTAAAGATAGACTAAGGTAGTGGAGTCCTTGTACTTCTGGGAATGTGTCCCTGTCTATGAAACAGGATAGATCTGGACCTGAGGGAATAGTCTGGAGAAAGGAAACCCTAGAAAACTTACATATCCAAATGAGAGGGACTTCCTTCAGTGCAGTTGCCATCCCCACTCCCACCCTCAAACATGATGCCATGCTGATAACATGTTTACTTCATGTCTTTGG
Organism: Arctocebus calabarensis; assembly: GCA_963573935.1. Taxonomy (NCBI): domain Eukaryota; kingdom Metazoa; phylum Chordata; class Mammalia; order Primates; family Lorisidae; genus Arctocebus; species Arctocebus calabarensis. The sequence continues at coordinate 20,771 of CAUYON010159265.1, read as the reverse complement.
TTTGTTTTCAGAAACTGGCTCCTGGGGTTGAGTACAAATTCACTAAAGAAAAGTCAGCCTGTACATACTTTAGAGTCAATCCTCTTGGCATTACACAGTTTGACTGCTCCCCTAAGTTCACTAGAGATTTGGCCCAGGCGAACCCTTGATTGTTTTTTATGGCGTAGTGTTTGGGTTTTTTGTTTGTTTGAGACAGAGTTTCACTCCATTCCCTTGGTAGAGTGCTGAGGTGTCATAGCTCACAGCAAACTCAAACTCTTGGGCTCAATTGTCCCTCTTGCCTCAGCCTCCCAAGTAGGTGGAATTTCAGGAGTGTACCAATGCGCCTGGCCAGTTTCTGTATTTTTAGTAGAGATGGGCTCTTCCTCTTGCTCAGGCTGATATCTAACACCTGAGCTTAAGCTATCTACTTGCCTCCTCCTCCCAGAGTGCTAGCATTGTAGGCATGAGCCACTACGCCCAGCCTCCTTGATTGTTTTTGAAAATCAAATCTATTTTCAAGAGTCAACACTGAGAGTATTCAAAAGACTATCTTACAAACCCTTAAAGAACTTGATGTAATTTGAGAATAATGGCATGAGTAGAATAAGGGTAGAATTTTCCAGAATAATTATTCTAAAGGAGGCACTCATCTGTACAAATTAGTGGGCATGTTTATTAAAACCAAAAAACAAGGCTCAGTGCGGGTAGCTCAAGCGGCTAGGCTTCCAGCCACATACACCAGAGCTGGCAGGTCTGAATCTAGCCTGGGCCCTCCAAACAGCAATGACAACTACAACCAAAAAAAAAAGAAATAGCAAGGCATTGTGGCAAACGCCTGTAGTCCCAGCTACATGGGAGGCTAAGGCAAGAGAATCACTTAAGCCCAAGAGTTGGAGGTTGCTGTGAACTGTGGCGCCTCAGCACTCTACCCAGGGTGGACAGGTTGAGACTCTGTCTCAAAAAAAAAAAAAAAAAAAGAAAATACAAAATTAAAAAAATCAATCCCCTTTAGGCTTCATATATAGCTTCCTAGCAGCTAGCAGGATTTCCATTTATGCATTTTTTAGATTTTTTTTTTTTTTTTTTTTTACTAGAGACAGAGTCTCACTTTGTTGCCCTCGGTAGAGTGCCTTGGTGTCACAATTCATAGCAACCTCCAGCTCTTGGGATTAAGCGATTCTCTTCCCTCAGCCTCCCAAGTAGCTGGGACTACAGGCACCCGCCACAACGCCCGGCTATTTTTTTGTTGTTGTTGCAGTTTGGCCCTGGGCAGGGTTCGAACCAACCACCCTCGGTATATGAGGCCGGCGTCCTACTCACTGAGCCACAGGCACCGCCCAGTTTTCTTATTTGTCTAATTACCTATCATCATAAGTAATCTTTAGGATATTGACTACAGAGAGAAATCTGGGATCTACCTCCTTACACAATATTTTGAAATCATGTTAAATATTAAAATGTACCCTGAGAAGGGAGGGAAAAACTCTAAAAGCTACTTTCAATGTCAGATTTGGGGAGAGAACAGCTCCATGCTTTGTGTTGGTATAATGAGAAGGGGAGAGAAATATGTATATGGTAGTGGTTTTAGCCCAATCTGGGCTGCTGTTTTACCCTCCCTTATCTGACATTATTACTTGCTTTAAGAATTCCCACTGTACTTGGAGATTCATCTATCTTCTCTTAGAATTATGCTTATACTTCGTGTATCCTACAGAAGTAGGGTCTTGAATCTGGGCATAAAAGCTATGAAAAATCTGTATTAGTTTGTTAGGCCTGCTGTAGTAAAATCCCACAGACTAAGTGGCTTAAACAGCAAAACTTAATTTTCTCACAGATTTGGAAGCTAGTAATCAAAGATCAAGGTGTCTGGCCGGTTTGGTTTCTTCTAAGGCCCCTCTCCTTGCCTTGCAGATGCCACCACCTTCTAATCATGTCCTGGCATGGCATTTCCTCTGATGTGCATCCCTGGTTCCTCCTCATGTGTCCAAATTTTCTCTTCTTACAAGGACATCAGTCAGATTCAATTAGGGCCCACACTAATGGCCTCATTTTATCTCTGACAGATGATAGTTAAGACAGAGAGCAGTTAGGTTAGTATCTTCCAGTGGCTCATGCATCTAATCTCAGCACCTTGGGAGGCTGGGGCAAGAGAATGTCTTGAGGCCAGGAGTTTGAGACCAGCCTGGGCAACAAAATGAGACCTCATCTCTACAAAAAAATTTTGAAGTTAGTCACATGTGGTGGTGTGTGCTTGTATTCCTAGCTATTCAGGAACCTGAGATGGGAGGATCACTTGACCCCAGGAGTTTGAGGCTGCAGTGAACTGTGATGATGCCACTGCACTCCAGCCTGGGCAACAGACCAAAACCCTATCTAAAAAATAAAATAAAAGGTAGTGTCTCATTGTCCTGTGTTGCCAGAAGACATTTTAATGAAACTCCAGTGAACCCATTCGTTCATTCAGTATTTATTTAGCATTTATTGAGGATTCGTTACAGCATTAGGCAACAGGGGAGGCAAGACTGCCTTCATGAGGCTAATAGTCTAGAGGGCACACAGTATAAGAGAAAGACCATCTTTAGAAATAGAATTGTGCGGCTCGCCTATGCTCAGTGGTTAGGGCATCAGCCACATGCACTGGGGCTGGTGAGTTGGAACTTGGCCTGGGCCTGCTAAATAACAATGACAACAACAACAAAAAATATAGCTGGGTGTTGTGGCAGGTGCCTGTAGTCCCAGCTACTTGGGAGGGTGAGGCAAGAGAATCATTTAAGCCCAAGAGTTCGAGGTTGCTGTGAGCTGTGACGCCACAACACTCTACCCAGGGCAACATAATGAGACTCTGTCTCAAAAAAAAATATATATATATATATTGTCATTAAACTTTGTATCCCCAGCATCTTGCACAGTGCCTTGTGCATAATAGGCTGTTCAAAAAGAGTTGATATTGATCCAGAATGAGTCCCTGTACAGAATTTCTTAATCTGGTCTTAAAAAAAAAGCTTGTTCAGTGTTATATTAATAGTTTGTAGTTAGGTAGATCACTAAGAAGCAGGCATTACATGAACACACATGCCACAGAAGATATTTAGGAGTCTTGCTTCTTCCTCAGAGCTTATTAGAAATGCCCTATCCTAACTCCACTAAATAGAAATCTGCATTTTAACAAGCCCCTGATGGCTCTTGTGTACATTAAAATTTGAGAAGCATTACCTTCAGAGAACCCTTATGAACAGTGCTTGGTAGACCTACTTATGATAGAATACAAGGAGTAATTAAAAAGGTGGCTATTCTAAGCTCCAGCCTTCGTAATGCAGTGGTCAGTTTCTATAAGAGTTATGTTTGCACTATAGGTTAGGAGGGGAAAGCTGAATTGAGCTTCTTTTCTTTACCTTTAAAAATAACTTTTTGGCTCAACGCCGATAGCTCAGTGCCTAGAGTGACAGCCACACACACCAGAGCTGGCCAGTTTCAAATCCAGCCAGGGCCTGCCAAACAACAATGACAACTAGAACCAAAAAATAGTCGAGCACTGTGGCAGACGCTGGAGTTCCAGCTACTGGGGAGGCTGAGGCAAGAAAATCGCTTAAGCCCAAGAGTTGGAGGTTGCTGTGAGCTGTGACATCACAGCACTCTACCCAGGGCAACAGTTTGAGACTCTGTCTCAAAAAAAAATTTTTTTAATTTTTAAAAAATTTTAAAAATTAGAAATAAAAATAACTTTTTAAGCAAGTCTTCCATTACCCTTGCTTCTTTTGATCTCAAGTAACTTAACCACCTAAACAAACCCGTAGGAGGTGAAAGAGGAAAATGATAATATTAGTAATATAATGATATGTTAATAATGCAACAATATATGTGATAATGATAATCATAATAATATCATAATGATAATATTAATAAGAGCAACAGTTACCATTAATTAAGTAATAACTATGCCAGACCCTTTATATACTTAGAATAGCCCTCCTGGTTACATATTATTAACTCCATTTTACAGATGAAAAAACTAAAGTTCAGATTGATAACATCATTTCTTCAACTTTCCGTAGTTAATAGCTGGCTGAATTGTGATTTGAACTAGGTCTGTGGACCTCAAAGCCTGTTTCTTTTTTTCTCTGTTAACACCAGTCTAGTTTCTTCCTTCATTCCGGAATTCTTGTCACCCAAAGAGTTCAAAGGTGGCCTTTTCACCTTTGATTTCCTACCCTGGCTTATTCACACCTCTAGTTTCTGCAGGTTAGAAATGTAACTTTTATAATTACGATAATTGCTAACATGCGTGTTACACTTTACACAACATTTCTGTATACCTTCTCTTATCTGATCTTTAAAACAATTCTGTAGTTACAGGTGACAACCCTAAGACCCAGAAGGGTTATTTAGTCTGCCTGAGATCATCATTCAACTAGTATAACCCAAGGCCAGCTTCAAATACAGGTCATGTGACTCCAACGTTTTTTATCCTTTTGGGATTTTATCTCTATACTTATGAGTTGCAGGTCTTTAGGAGAGAAAATGAAAATGGTCTTTCTAGTTAGTGTGCTAGCTTTACAGAAGGGAACATTGTTTCTCCCCATTTGACTCATTGTTTCTCTCCTCTCTTGACTGTGAGATCCTTGAGGGCAAAGAATGAATCTTATTTACTTGATATTTTCAGCATAAGCACAGATTACACGTTTATTGGATAAATGGTGTTAAATAGCTAACTTCTGAGTACAGAATAATTAGTGTTGATCCAATGACCACATCAAATCTCTCCTCTTCCTCTTTGTGGGTCTCTATCCCAATTAGTGACACCATTGTTCTTCCAGTCCCCCAGGCGAGAAACCCTTCTTCGCTGTTGTCCTGGCCCTGTTGATCATTGTCCTTTTTAAAAATATATTTATTTATTTTTTTTTAATTTATTGTTGGGGATTCATTGAGGGTACAAGAAACCAGGTTACACTGATTGCATTTCTTAGATAAAGACCCTCTTACAATCGTGTCTTGCCCCTAAAAGGTGTGGCACACACCAAGACCCCACCCCCTCGCTCCTTCCCTCTCGTCTTTTTCTTCTGAGACAAAGTCTCTAGCTGTCACCATGGATAGAGTGCCATGGCATCATAGCTCACAGTAACCTCCAACTCAGGCTCAAGTGTTTCTATTTTTTAGTAGAGAGGGGGGTCTTGCTTTTGCTCAGGCTGGTCTTAAACCTGTGAGCTCAAACAGTCCACTCACCTTGGCCTCCCAGAATGCTATGATTACAGACGTGAGCCACTGCACCCGGCCTGATTATTATCTTAATCTTGTTAGGCTGCCATAATAAAATACCATCAAATGGAGGGTTTAAACAACAGACATTTATTTTTTTTACATTTCTGGAGGCGTGAAGTGGATATGAGGAAAGTTCCTGCCCACTCCATTTCTGATGAAAGCTCTCTTCTTGGCTTTCCGATGACTGCCTTCTGTCGGTGGCCTTTCCTGAGTGCATGTGCACATACAGAAAGAGACCTCCGATCCTCCTTCTCTTCTTAGGATACCAGTTGTGTTGGATTAGAGCCCACACTTATGACCTCATTTAATTTTAACTATAGTACATCTTAGAGGCTCTCTTGGGGATTAGGGTTTCAACATATGAATATTAGGGGAACACAAACATTTAGTCCAATCAGCAAAGTTGGGCAAATATTTGGATGCTGATATTGCATTCAAAGTACAGTCAGGTGCCACATAATGATGTTTGGTCAACAACAGACCATATATATGAAGGTGGTCTTGTAAGATTATAATATAGCTGAAAAATTCTTATCACATAGAGATGTTGTAGTTATCATAGGGAAGCATATTACTTTTTCTGTGTTTAGCTGTGTTTATATACACAGATACTTACCATTGGGTTACCTTTGCATACACTATTCAGTACAGTAACATGCTGTAGAGATTTGTAGCCTAAGAGCAATAGGCTATATACCCTATAGCCTACGTGTGTAGTAGGCTATGACATCTATGATTGTGTAGGTACATTCTATCACGTTCCCACAATGACAAAATCACCTAATGACAGATTTCTCAGAAAATGCTCCTATCATTAAGTGACATTTCTTGAGTCTAGTCATGATTTGATTTCTTCCACTTAGCTTATTCACTGATTATGTTCAACAAATAGTTGTGGGGCACAGTGGAGAATGCCACCTCCATGATCCCTGTCTGCATGGAGATTTTATTCTAATAAAAGAGACAGAAATTAAACAAATGGGATGGTGATTAAGAACATAAGCTTTGCCAAAATGCCTGAAGGGATACTGGCCTTGGACAAATTCCTTAACTGTTTGTCTGTTTTGTTACTTGTAAAATAAGGGTAATAATAGTATAGGTTATTTGAAATAGTAAGACTATTGCACCATAATACTTATTTAGTACCTGTCATAATTAGTACTAAGTGGGTGTTAGCTATGATTTTTAAATGTAAACAAAAATCTATCACTGGTTTGTGCAAATGCCTCCTAAGAAGATACGCTTCTTCAAATTTTGCCTCCCTTAATTCTGTGTTCTATGGCATTGCCAAAATAATTTCCAGTAGTGTCATGCCCTGCTTAAAACCCATCTGCAGCTCCCCATTGCTTACAGAAGAGACTCTAAGCTGGTAACACAGCCAGCCTTGCCCTCATAACCTGCTTCCTGCTTGCCCCAGCCTCATTGCTCACCATTCCCTGTCATAACTTTGTGCTTCAGCAGTACTGAACTCCATGGCACACCACTTTGCTGTTTGTTTTCTTTGTCTCTTTACTCCTGCTGTACTCTTAGTCAGGAATACGCTTTGTCTGACTGATGAATCCAGCTGCAGCTCCTCCCTTAACACTCAGCTCAGGGGCCACCTCCTCTGAGAAGCTTCTCCTGTAAATCCCGGTTTGAGCCAGCTTCATTTCTCCAAGTTTATGTCCCTATTATTTCACTAACAAGCCATGCTGTCAGTATTTGTTTATAAGTGTGTGTCTTACCCAAATAACGAACATCTGAAGGGCAAGGCAGTCTCATCTATCTTTATAGTTCCATCAGCTAATCATAGCTATGACACATGGTAAATTTTCAGTAAATGTTTATTAAAAGACTGAATGAATGACCAAAGGAGTTAAACTTTAATATAATGGAAGGGACCTGTAGAGCTCTAGTAAATGTATTATTATCTCCAGTTCCATAATTTTGAACTATAAAGCAAGACAAATCAGCCTTTAAGTGTTAAAAGAAAACTGTTGCATTTGTAGTTTTGCTGGCTTTTGTTAGGTACTTCTCTTTATTGCAACAGTCCCTTTTCCTGTTCAAAGCACTATGCTAAGAGTTAGGTATATGAGATAGAATCCCTGCTTCTAAAGAGCCTAGAACCCAGTGAGGGAATAGTATTCCCCTTTGCAAAGCTAGAAGACAGACTGATCACACCTGGCCCCTGATTTCCATGGCCTTACAGTTTATAAGTCATGTCTCACTATACAATATATGGGTAATACAGATATTCATAAACCATTAATACAAAATTGATGTAATAAAAAGGTAAAAATGCAACAGGAATACAGAGGACAAAGTAACTGTGATTAGGTGGTATATTTTGCTTTTATAAAATTCTTACTGTACTTAAAAAGTTTCTGTTCTGGCTTGGCGCCTGTGGCTCAACGGGCTAAGGCGCCAGTCACGTACACCTGAGCTGGCGGGTTCGAATCCAGCCTGGCCCGCCAAACAACAACGACGGCTGCAACCAAAAAATGGCCGGGCATTGTGGCAGGTGCCTGTGGTCCCAGCTACTTGGGAGGCAGAGGCAGGAGACTCGCTTGAGCCCAGAAATTGGAGGTTACTGTGAGCTGTGATGCCACAGCACTCTATCCAGGGTGACAGCTTGAGGATCTGTCTCAAAAAAAAAAAAAAAGTTTCTGTTCTATAATTTTAAAACAGAACAGTAGAATAAAGAAGTGTGAAAATCATCTTAAGATAATCTTCTCACCATCCGGAAATAATAACTCTTTATATTTTATCATATTAAAAATATATTGGACATAATAACAATCTTATTTTAATTCTTAAAAAGAATTTACTACTGTATGTATTAGATTGTTTTTAGGAAAAAATCAGCCCTATATAAATAGCAGGGGAAAGTAATAAAGATGTTTTGAAGTAAAAGGACTCTACTACAGTTCTGGTGTTTAATTCAGGTAAATAGCTTAGATCTTCTGGGTTAGTGACACCATCTTCCCAAACAAAAGACAGCACAACCCACATTTGCTGGGTTCCTCTCCCTATAAACTAACATGGCTGTAAAATGTCCTGTTTCAGTTTTCGTGCTCAGTCTTTGTTCATTTATTGATTGACTGATTCATTCAGTAAATATTTTCTTAACTCCTCCTTAGGGCCAGGCACTGTATGGGGCTCTGAGAATACTGTAGTGAGCAAGGCAGATATTGAGCAGTCATTATGGAACTGAAAAGTTCTCTTCTATCTTTGGTCTTCCTGTGAGTAGTCTCTTGCCTAAAATATGTCCAACAAGCCTGTGGGTGCTCCTGGCTCAGAATAATCTGGTCCAAAAAAGCAGTGTTTTATTTTCCACTCCAAATGCTGATGTGAGATATTTTAGCAGGAAGAATAAGCATTACATTGATTAATTTTATAAAAACCTGCTAAAACATTGTTGCTATATTCTTTGTCTTCCCTAAAAGAAAATTAAAAGTTGGTTTTCATTCAAAGTTACATTTCACTGGTATAATTAGATGTAATGTGCTTCAAAATGTTTTAAATGTTTCTAAATAATAATCAAAAATTAGAACAAGATGTTTAGCTTTCAAATAACAGAGCAAATAGTACATGAAGTGTAGTACATTATGTACAGGGGGAAAGTAAAAAGAAACAAGAAAAAGTAAAAGTAATAAATTTCATAAGTTAGTAAACTTGTGGGTTTATTTTTTCCCCTTTAAAATTTTTCATTAGGATTGTTATAATGTTATTACACAATATTCCTTTTTTTTCAGCCTAGCAAAAGAAACACTAGGTAATAATAGAATGTGAGCTGGAAGGGGCACTAAGAAGACCTAAGAGAAAATCTAATTTATACTTACTCTGCTAGGCACTGGGGGTACAGGATGGATAAAACAGACACCCTCCTGGAGATTGCAGCTGAGTAGGGAGAGAGACAGTCACCAATAAATAATTAAACACTAATAAGTGAATTAAAGAAAAATTACAGGAAGCTATGAGAGCATGTAATGCTCCCTAACCTGGTCTTATGCATAAGATAGACCCACTTGAGTGGTATTCGAGCTGAATCCTTAAAGGTAGTGAGAAGTTGTTCATCAGAGGAGGAGGAAGAGCTCCAGAAGGGAGCAGACAGCAAAGGCCCCGAGGAAGGTGGGCCATGTGGAGTCCCCTGGGCTGTGTGACATCCACTAGGAAAAGCATCAACTCCGCTAACCAACCTTCACTGTGCCCCAGTGACTGTCACTGTCAGGGCATTTCAATTCAGTAACTTGCACTGAGTACCAGGGCTCTGGCAGATGGACGTGTATATAAATGTGAGTAGAGAGCTGACCTTTCCATCCAGGAACATGCAGGAAGAACCCATATAGGAGTGAAGATATGTGTACAAGCCTGGGGTATAGGCAAGGGCATCCAGAAAACATCTGTGGGTGAAAAGGGAAGGAAGAAATAAGTACCCGAGTGATCTGAGAAAGTCGACTTTCAGATTGGCCTTGAAAGGAGAGGAACTCTGATAAGCAATTATGAAGGGAAAGAGCATTCCAGCTGAGACAGGAGTTTAAACTAGAAAAATGAAGACAGAGAAAGAGCCGACGCTGCGTTTAAATGCTGGTAAAGCCTCATCATAATGCTGCTTTTCTTCCAGCAAAATGGGGAACGAAGCAGACAGATTTGTTAGACATAATTTCTCTTCCCTTCAAATGCCAAAAATGTATTTTAACCATTTTTGATGATATTTCTAAAATATTTTATACCCATTCCTATTTTTCTGATCAAAGGATCCTGAATTAACTTAATCTCTTGTTGATGATGCAGAATCATGGTGATCGGAATGCAGTTATTTTATGCTGTTTGCAAAGCAGTTTTCTGTCTACTTTAAGTATTTTCTCTGTCTTCTGGTTGACAGCTGTTAATTCTCTTTGAGTCAGCCTTCAGAAAATCCCTGCTCCACAGATCTCTTCACAAAGCCACTATTCCTGTTTTCCTCTCACTTATAGTTTCTGTTTAACTGAGAAACCAAGTAAATACCCATGTTGAGAATCACATGGCTGGCATATGCTACGTACGGCATAGCTTCAATCAATACTTGCTGGATAAATGATTACGTAGGTTTTGATGGAGAGGTTAGATTATGGAGTGAGTATAGCGACCTGGGACAGTTCTTAGTAGGATCGGATTCCCAGCCATGTAGTATCAAACCTCCAGATAATGGGTTGTTACTCTGCTATTTTTGCAGTGTTGCTTAGCAAGCCCAACTGCCAAGCAGCTTAGATTCTAGTAACTATTTTTTTCATGCCTTGGTAATGTTTGTTACCATGGCGCACTGGGTGACATGGGTTTTTTTTTTTTATAATTGCCTTTTAGTGGCTCAAGAAATTATTTGGTGATAAAGGTGTTGATTTTTATAGGTGCCGTATGAAGTAGAGCAGGACATTTACTACAAACTGAATTCCCTACCCCTTTTGAAGCTAGAAAATGGGGCGGTTTTACTTTAACAAATCAAGGTAGTTGCTGCAGAATTGGCAGGTAACATTCTTGCATTTCTCTTTGAGTTGGTAGAGTATGATTTTATTTGATTGTATAGATAAAAATCACTGTCAAAAGGTAGCTTTTTCTCATCCCATTCCAAAGGAGTTCTTCAATATTGAGATATAAACATTAGGATCTCACAGCCCTTTGTAAACACAAGAAGCTGTAACTGTTGGCACTGTTACAATTCCAGTATTTATCGTTACAAAGAACATCCTGTAAAGCCAAACTGTTTTGTAGCTTAAGGCTATTTAGACTTAGAAAATATAGAATTTTAGAGCCAGAAAAGGGAACCTGTCAATCACGTAGTCCCATCCTTTAATTTTAAGGTTGAGAAAACTGAAGCCTGGAAAGGACAAGTAACAAAAATAGCAATGATATAATCCCTTAGAGTTGGAAGGCCTTTATATTTATTTATTGGCAAATAAAAAATGGGACCATATAAATAAATGTTACAGCTGTTGTATAAACAAAATTTCCTATTCAGCTGTTCATTTTGCGCTCACCGTAAATGTGAGATCAGCATTTTTCATCCCTGTTTTGTATATGCAGCACTTAGGATCTGAAGACTCAAGTGTCCTGCTCAATGTTAGTGAAAGAGGTGGAATAATAGCCCACATCTGTGACTTGCCATCTTAGACCTTGGAGCCATGAACACACAGGGTCCCAGAGCTCTGTACAGAGAACTCAGCTCCTCTGTTTATTAGCTGTGACTAGGGCAGGTTACTCTACTACTTAAAGACTTATCTTCCCTCTTCTTAAAAGGGGAATAATAATACTATTTTGTAAGTCTATTGTGAAGATTAAAGATAATTCCCATACAACACTTAAGACACTCCACCATTCAGCCCTTATCTCCCTGATCTAGGTAACTAAATTGTAGTTAGTCATCTTATATGATCCAGCCCATGTTAAACTCACTGTATGTAATAAGAAAACAAAATTGAGAGATTCTTAATTTGAATAGGATGCAGGAGACCAAATTTGAACTGTGGTAGGTTCCTTATATTTCTTTTTTCCTGTCATCAGTGAGAATGAGATTTCCTTCCCCATCACTCTGCCCTTCCTCAGACATCTCAGGCAAATTTAAAAAAGAAAACTATATAAACAAATATTAAAGTCACATAAACAAAACCTCTCAAAGCTCCAAGCAGTTTACTAGAATAAAATATCAGGCTAAACACAAGAGGGATTGGACCAGGAGGCAGAAGTATAGTGGGAAGGTGGGATTGCTACTCCCTTCCCCTCCCAGTTCACATCCTGTCTCCTCCCCTGCTAACTCACTAGTGAGGTGCTGGGCTTAGCTCTGCATGCTTTCCTGAAGTCTCTGGGCATTGCTCTTAACATATCAGTAAACCAGGGATTTTGCCTGAAATATGGAGTCTGCCTTGTGTTGGAAGGGGCATAGGCTGGGGAGGTGGACAGACCTGGGCTTATTCCTGGCTCCATCACATACTAACAGTTAGCTTTGGATAGGGCATTTATTCTTCCAAGTCTTGGTTTCCTCATCTACATATTAGTAATAACAATCCCCATATTGCAGAGTTATTATGAAGATAGAAGTAACACATGTACCCAGTGTATAAGTAGGTTATTTTGAGTCACCACTATGGCAGAAACTGGAAAATGGAGTGAATGTGCTCTTGGGAGTTAGCTTGGTTTAGATTAAAAAAAAAGTATGGAGAACATTGGAGTAGCTGTAGGCTGTCTTTACCTGCAATGAGAACCTTCGAAAAGGTGGGTTTTCAAGTCATTTCAGGTGTCAAACTTATTTCAAATGAAGACCTGAGAGCCTGCATCTCTCTCTTCTTCCAGAGACTAGCCTAGTTCAACCACAGCCCAGAACTAACTGATCTGCTATATGAGTAAGGGCAGCCCTGTCTTTCAGTGCCTTCCTCATATCTGAGGTTGATTTGTGGCCTGAGAATGACACCATCTGCCAAACCTTAGCCAAATCACTGTGGGTCCCCAGAGATTTTTAAATTTAAAATTTAAAAAAAAATTTTTTTGTTGTTGTTCCTATACTAAGGAATAGTGGAAACCATGGTGATTTTTAAGAAGGTATTCTGGTTATGTTGCATCTAAATCTGGACAGAGACAGACTGGCTCCCTAGTCAGCCTCCAAAACCAACTCTGTCTGAGAGGCCTGAGATTAAAGTAATAGTCTTATCTAGTGAGGTCTTGAAGCTTTCCAGATATTCTATCCAAGATGGGCCCTATTCAGTTCCCTGAGTTCAAATACTGGCTCCACCATTTATTAGTTAAGTATCTTTGTACCAGTTATTTTATAAATGAGAAATAATCACAGCACATTTCGATAAAGTAGGAAAGAAGGCAAAGTATTTACCAAAAATCCATGGGGGCCTATAATGCAAGGAAGAAGAGTTCAGAAACTATCCCCCTTGGTAACTGGTATGTATTAATGGGAAGTAAACTCACATCTCACAAATGCAGAGTTTGGGGGACAGTTAATCTGGCTTAGTGTATAGAATGGATTACAGCTAGTAAATCCAAAAAGAGGTTAGGAATTGGTTAGGATGTTAGTGCAATTGTCCAAGATGGGATGTGGGCAAGGAAATTAAGAACACTTGGAATTGGAACAGGAACAAAAATCTGAGACTTTATTATCTTCTAAACATTTCTCCCATCCCCTTTACTGGTTCTGTCTATATCATATCTGTTGGTATAGACTCAGCATCTGGAACAGTGCCTACCCATATCAGATACCCAAATATTTGTTGCATGAATGTTGCATTTCTGTGACCTATACGTGTTAGAGTGCTCAGGGCTCAAAAATGGATCTCCTCTCTGTCAACCTTGTTTATCTCACTCTCATTTGTCTCAATCATTCTCCCAAAGATGTCATCAACCGGAACTCCAGACTACATTTCTAACTATCACGTAACAGTCAAAAGAGGATCTCAAACTTAAACTTGTCCAAAACCGAGCTCCTGCTTTTTTTGCCAAACTTAGTCCTTGCATGATATTCCCAAACTCTGTAAACTGAAGTTCCAGTGTTTTAGTTGTTCAAACCCAAACTTCTCTCACCTACATCCAGTCCTCCTGTAGGCTCTGCTTTGAAACATATATAGAGAATTGGACAGCATCTCCCCACCTCCATCACTGCCATCCTAGCCCCAGCCATCAGTCATCTCTCATCTGGATTATTGCCAAACCTTCCTATCAGGTCTCGCTGCTTTTACCTCTGCCCATTTTGTGTCTATCTTAGCACACAGCTAAAGAGTTCCTTTTACAATGTAAGTCAAATCATGTCACTTTTTTGCAAAAAAAAACCCCAAAAAACAACAACCACGCACAATTATACAGTGGCTTCTTTATATTAATTAGCATAAGACCCAAAGTCTTATATTAATTAGCATAAGACCTAAAGTCCTTCCAGGCTCTATCATATCTTTATACCCCCAACTCCTTACCTCCCTAACCTTGGCTCCCACTATTCTCTCCTCATTGGCCTCAATGCTACTCCTCAAACACGTCAGTCACACTCTCAACTTGCAGCTATAACATCTTGTTCTACTGCGAAGATATTCCCCAGATACCCACACACCTCCCTACCTTGCCACCTCTGGAGCCTTATTCAAACATCACCTTCTGAGGAGATTTGTTCCTGGTCATCCCTACCTGAAATTGTCAACACCTGCTCACTTACTTTCACACACTCCCCCTTGTCATTCTTCTCCTTAGTATTGTGCTATATATTTTATGTATGTATCAGTTTATTATTTCTGACCTCCATTTACAAGATTGTAAGCTGCAGGAGGAAAATGATTTTGTATATTGTGTTCATTGCTGCATATTGAGTGTCCAGAAGAGTCCTCGGCATGTGGCAAGCATTTGATAAATAGTTGTTGAAGAATAAAGGAAGAAGAATTGGAAAAACGTGGGGATTTTTTTTTTCTAAATAGAAGTAAAGGAAAAGGTAAAAGATGACTCTTGGGTTATGCCTCTGGGTAATTAGGAGGCTTGATGGTATAATTTATTGCAGTGAAGAGAGAGGAAGAGCAGTGATGGTGGGTCTTGAAGATCAAGAGTTCCTATTTGGATCAGTGATTTTGACAAGACAGGAGGACAGCTCAGGCAAAATGTATAAAACAAGATGAGAGTTCAAAATAGTCACTGGCGTTAAGATATAACTCTAGTTCCCAAGAAAATTGATGGTGATATTTAAATTGATGGACTCTTCTGGAATCTTTGAGGGAGAAGTGCAGTGTATCAAATTCCAAAGCAGAAATTCTTAACTAAAACTATCTATTTAGAATCACTTGAAGAAATTTTATACATACCAGTGCCCTGACCACATACCTGGTCAGTTAGATCACAATTCCTGTGGGTGGGACATACGCAGTAATTTGAAAACTCCTTGGGTAATTCCAACATGCAGCCAGGGATGAGAATCTCTGAGCTGGAGTCTTTAAGGTATACTTATCTGTAAGTGAAGGTAAAATAAAAGAATCCAAAATGGAAACAGAAATATCAGTCATAAGAATGGGATGAAAACCAAGGCAATCTTGGCCAGTTCTTGTGCTTACATGTGTATAAGAATTACCTGGAAAAATGCAGATTCTGATCTGCATTTGCATTTGATCTGCATATCAAATGCAGATGAAATGCAGATTCTGATCCAGAGAACAAAGACAGGGGCCTGAAAGTCTGTATCTCTCATAAGCTCCCAAGTGATACCAGTGCTTCTGACCCAAGGGCCATCCTTTCAAGAGCAACACTTCTCAAACCTTGGTATGCATAAGAATCACCCAGAATGCTCATTAAATCAGCTATCTGGGCCCCACTTCACCCCTTCCCCAAGATCCTGATTCTATAAGGAAGGGGCAGAGCCCCAAACTTGCATTTTGAACCAATGACCAGGTAGTGTTTTTGCTGCTGCTTCAAGGAACACGATTCCAGTGTCAACAATTCACCAAGACCACAGTAAGAAAGAGGAGAGACTCAATACTACCAAATGAATAAAAGATGCTTCAAGGACACCAGGGAGAAGAAGAACATAGCAAAAGCCACTATGTTTTACAAGGTGAAGGTCATTCATGAGGCAGAAACCATAAAAACATAAAGTGATTTCTGCTTTCGTTAATGCTCTATTTCCAAGCAATATGCTTTCCTCCCTGCTACTGTATTCTGTCTTGGGAACAGTTGCCTTACGAAAGTTCTGTAGCTATTTTTGAAAGAAAGGGGAGGCAAATCAATGATTTGCTTTTATTTCCCCTAAGGCATAGGAGGTATGCTAACAGGGTCCTTGAGAACTCATCTCTCTGGATGTGCCATGTCAAGCAGATGAGACTATATTTATTGAAGACCTTTAGAGGATATTTCAGCTTCTTCAAATACCAAAATATAGTTGTGATGTGGCTGCCATGTCCTCATTTCTTGTCTTTTTAAAGCAGAGCTTTCAGCATTATTGATGTTTGGGGCTGGATGATTCTTTGTTGTTGGGGGTCGTCCTGTGCATTCTGACATGTTTAACTTCATCACTGGCCTCCACCCACAAAGGTCAGTAACATCACCTGCCCCAAGTCATGACAACCAAAATTGTCTGTAGACGTTGCCAGATGTCCCCCGGGCGACCAAATCACCCCAGTTGAGACACTGCTTTAAAAGCAACATCTGAAAACTTCGCCATCCTGACTTGTAGTTTGGGTATGTTGATACCACAGGTAATGTGGTGATGTGGCAGAGCACTACCAGTCACCAGTACTGGGACTGCCCTTTCAATTCTTCAGGCAACATAAAAGACTAGTTTGAATTTAAATAATGGGGAATTTTATTGACCTCAGATGTGCCAAGAGCCTTAAAGTTAGTGCAGTACCTCAAGCCTGTCTCAGAGGTGATGGGTACAAAAGTCTCAGGAGAATTCCTCCCAAACCCAGAGTTAAACAGTCAACAATTACATCTTTCCCCATGCCAACAAAATGCCATAACCACCCACATCGTATGAGAGAAAGCATTAATCAACTTGCCACTAAAACTATGCATTGTTCTGGGAGGCTCATTTCTGTCTTTTCATGAGTACTTAGTATCTTGTGACCCTGAAGGGACCAGTACTTACTAGACATCTCAATACTTATTTCCCTTCCTCATAATCAGAGTGTCATAAAGCCCAGCCATAAACCAGTGTTCTTCATTTTCAATCATTAGCCTGCATCAAGACCACGGATTACTGGGCTGCGCTCTCAGAGATTCAGAAATTTAACCCACTCCCCCAAGTATGCCATTAGTAAGTAAACGCAGCACTCATGCATGGGAGGGGACATAGTGCATGTTGGAAACAAGCATTTGCCCAGAGAAAAGTCTGGGGTGGGACCTGTGAATGTGCATTTCTAATTAGTTTTTGGATGATTTTGATACTGGAGGTCCAGGGACTAAACACACTTTGAGAACTATTAATATTAACCAAGACAATTGTTCTTGACTTTGGCTGAACATTATTAGAATTACCTGGGGAGTATTTTAAGCTATTTATGCCATGGCTTTGTCACAAACATCAGATCTCTGGATGCGAGATCCAATTTATAGAATGTATTTAAAGATTATCAGGTAATTTTAATCTACAGTCAACACTGAGAACCATTGAGATGAAATGCATTCCAAAGCATTGGGAGTGGAGGGTCTTACCAAGTGGTCCTGTTGAGTAAAGATGAGTCACTATAAATATCCCTTAAACCTGGAGAGACATGACTCCCACTCTTGATGCTTTGTTGAGGATTACTTCTCCAGTTCCACTCTAAACTGTTCTAACACTGTAGTCCAAACAAGGTTCAATCTGTAAGTGGATATTCTCTACTTTGTGTCCCATCGGGGTACGCACAGGATTGGAGATAGAGACTATAAAAACTAGATGCTAAGAAGTAGTAGTCAAGCTTGACGGAAGCAAACCAGGGCTTAAATAGCCCGGCAGCAGCTTAAAAATCAGGAAAGGCAACTGTCAGCAAACCAAGCCATTAGGACTGTGCGGGCCTTCTGTTGAGGCTGATCACCAGAAACATGGCAGGAATTCAAGCCAGCAGCCAGAGATCGGTAGTTGCCAGTTAAGAGGTAAGACGCCAGTGATTCCAGAGTAAAATGTGTATCTCACAACTCAGAGACAGATGTAGCCTTCATTTTTTGAAAGTGCATTGCCATAAAACCCGCTGTTTTCATTACTTTTCAACTCAGCCCAGAGATCTCCCATCTGTTGATCTTCGGTGCCACAATAGAATGCTGAAGAGACATGTAACTATCTTTCATAAAGTAGGAGCATTCAAGAGTTTTCTACCTAAAGAAGTACCTTTTGCCTCCATTGTATCTTAATGAGATCCAGTATGCCCTTGGACTTGGCAGGCTTAAAATTTATCACTTTATTTTTAGAACTTTTAGCAACTGGAAGGGTGATTTTGCCTGGGTTTTCTCAAGGCTCAGAATATGCAAGGCAAATCACTTATCTTAGTCTACTCCTCAACATCTGTAGCTCAGCGTGGCTTTGCTGTTCTCCACATGTGGTCTTGTTTGTAGCGATGATCTGACAGAAATTATCTCCCTTACCAAGGAAAATAGTCACCAAATGAGATAGAACGCTTTAATGGTAGCTGAAAAAGAGGTTAACTTGTTTAAGAATGTGAATAAGACACGTCTCTCAAAAGATTGTGTAGAAAGCTGGGAGCTTATTCAGTCATTTTGGATTCACAAAATGAGGGTTACAGGACGTTCTCAAGAACATTTCTCATCTCCTGTACTCTGTATAAAGGCTTTTTATTTATTTACTTATTTATTTATTTATTTAATCATAGCTGTGTACATTAATGCAATTATGGGGTACAATGTGCTGGTTTTATATACAATTTGAAACACTTTCATCAAACTGGTTAACATAGCCTTCACGGCATTTTCTTAGTTATTGTGTTAAGACATTTATATTCTACCCTTAGTAGATTTAACATGTACCCTTGTAAAATGCAACATAAGTGTGGTCCCACCAGTTACCCTCCCTCCACCCATCCCCTCCCCGGCCCCTCTTCTTTCCCCTTCATCTTGGGCTGTAGTTGGGTTACAACTTTCATATGGAAGTGTGAGTGCTTATAAATTGGTTTCATAGTAGGGCTTAGTACATTAGATACTTTTTATTCCATTCTTGAGATACTTTGCTAAGAAGAATATTTTCCAGATCCATCTATGTAAACATGAAAGAGGTAAAGTCTCCGTCTTTTTTTAAGGTTACATAATATTCCATGGTATACATATACCACAATTTATTAATCCATTCATGGGTCAGTGGGCATTTGGGCTTATTCCATGCCTTAGCAATTATGAATTTGACTGCAATAAACATTCCGGTGCAAATATCTTTGTTAGAAAGTGATTTCCTCTACTAGGTATATATCCAGAAGAGCACTGGATATATCCCTAGTAGAGAATTGAAGGATCGAATGGCAAGTCTATTTTTAGATCCCCAAGTGGTCTCCAAACATCTTTCCAAAAGTAACATATTAGTTTGCATTCCCACCAGCAGTGCAGAAGTGTTCCCTTTTCTCAATATCCATGCCATCTATGGTTTTGGGATTTTGTGATGTGGGCTAATCTTACTGGAGTTAGATGATATCTCAAAGTGGTTTTGATTTGCATTTGTCTTATGATTAAGGATGATGAGCATTTTTTCATGTGTCGGTAGGCTGTGTGTCTGTCTTCTTCAGAAAAGTTTCTCTTCAAGTCCCTTGCCCATACTGAGACAGGATCACTTGTTCTTTTCTTGCTAATGCATCTGGGCTCTCTGTGGATTCTGGTTATTAAACCTTTGTCAGAGACATAACTTGCAAATATCTTCTCCCATTCTGAAGGCTGTCTGCTTGCTTTACTCATTGTGTTCTTGGTTGTACAGAAGGTTTTAGTTTGATCAGATCCCAGTAATGTATTTTTGTGTTGCTTCATTTGCCCAAGGGGTCCTCCTCATAAAATATTCTCCGAGGCCGATTTCTTCAAGTGTTTTCTTTTCACTTTCTTCTAGTATTTGTATAGTTTAATGTCTTTTTTTTTTTTTTTTTGTAGAGACAGAGTCTCACTCTATTGCCCTCGGTAGAGTGCTGTAGTGTCACACAGCAGCTCACAGCAATCTCCAACTCCTAGGGGCAGGAATTGCCTCAGCCTCCCTAGTAGCTGGGACTACAGGCACCCGCCACAATGCCCAGCTACTTTTTTGTTGCAGTTTGGCCAGGCCCGGGTTTGAACCCGCCATCCTTGTTATACAGGACCGGTGCCCTGCCCACTGAGCCACAGGCACTGCCCTATAGTTTCATGTCTTAAGTTTAAATCTTTAATCTAGTGAGAGTCTATCTTTGTTAATGGTGAAAGATGTGGGTCCAGTTTCAGTCTTCTGCAGGTCCCCATCCAGTTCACCGAGCACCATTTGTTAAATAGGGAGTCTTTTCCCCACTGAATGTTTTTAATTGGCTTATCGAAGATCAAATGATGGTAAGTAGCTGGGTTCATCTCTTGGTTCTCTATTCTGTTCCATACATCTACCTCTCTGGTGCCAGTACCATGAAGGTTTTTATTACTAGCAACTTATAATATAGTCTGAGTTCTGGTAGCATGATTCCTCCTGATTTGTTTTTATTTCTGAGTAATGTCTTGGCTATTTGAAGTTTTTTTCTGATTCCATATAAAATGAAGTATTATTTTTTCGAGATCTTTAAAGTATGACAGTGGTGCTTTATTGGGGATTGCATTAAAATTATATATTGCTTTGGGTAGTATAGATATTTTAACAATGTTGATTCTTCCCAGCCATGAGCATTGGTATGTTTTTCCATTTGTTAACATCTTCAGCTATTTCTTTTCTTAGAGTTTCATAGTTCTCTTTATAGAGATTTTTCACATGCTTTGTGAGGTAAACTCCCAAATATTTCATCTTTTTTGGCACTACTGTGAATGGAATAGAGTCCTTGACTGTTTTTTCAGCTTGGCTATTGTTGGTATAAATAAAGGCTACAGATTTGTAAGTATTGATTTTATAACCTGAGGTGTTGCTGTATCCCTTGATCACT
>CAUYON010159262.1:0-23244 GCA_963573935.1 Arctocebus calabarensis | reverse complement strand
TTTGTGATCTATAAGCTGATAAAGAATTGTAAGCGTTTTCTATATCTGGTTCTTTATGCACATCATTTTAAATCAATAGTAGAAAACTGGAGTTTGATTCCTCTGATAAGAAAAGATGGCTAGGACTAGGTATCCCTAATTATGGTGAGGTTGATGACATAGCACTTCTACACAATGGGACCTTCTTTAAGTATCAAAATTTAAAGAGTCCCTGACAGAATCCAGGCCAACTGATTTCTGTCACCTCTGTATAACTTAACCTTAAAAAGAATCTGTATATGAAAATTTGAATGTTGCGTCTATGTTTTTCTTCTACTTCTATTTCCAAAATCAGTGAGATCCTCAATTAAAGCTTATTGAATAAATGAGAAAGCCACATTACCAACATTATGACTGTTATACTAAACGGCAACCTAATTTTATATTGCAATATGGAGGGAAACTGACAACACTAATTTGGGAATCATGTCTAAAGGACTCAGTTATTTTCTCACCCGATACAAAGCCCATTGCCCATCTCTCTTCTTTCTTTTTTGCAGTTTTTGGCCAGGGCCATGTTTGAACCCGCCACCTCTGGTATATAAGGCCGGCGCCCTACTCTTTTGAGCCACAAGCACAGCCTCTCCCATCTCTCTTCTTTTTTTTGAGACAGAGCCTCAAGCTGTCACCCTGGATAGAGTGCTGTGCCATCACAGCTCACAGCAACCTCCAATTCCTGGGCTCAAGCGAGTCTCTCGCCTCCGCCTCCCAAGTAGCTGGGACCACAGGCGCCCACCACAATGCCTGGCCATTTTTTGGTTGCAGCCGTCATTGTTGTTTGGTGGGCCCGGGCTGGATTTGAACCCACCAGCTCAGGTGTACGTGGCTGGCGCCTTAGCCTGTTGAGCCACAGGCGCCGAACCCCATCTCTCTTCTTAATGATGACAATAGAATTTAAAGTCTTAACAAACCCTGAGAAAGTCCCAAAGTAGAGCATGTATATAAATGATTTTTTAGAAAAATCACCAGGCCTGAGAGTTAAGTTTTTCTTTTCCTTTTTTTTTGGCTTTGTGGCAGAAACCCATGATTACTTATTCAATGTCCAACAGAACTACATGTATTTATTTATTTATTTACAATGACAACTGCAACAAAAAATAGCTGGGTATTGTGGTGGGTGCCTGTAGTCCCAGCTACTTGGGAGATTGAGACAAGAGAATTGCTTGACTCCAACAGTTTGAGGTTGCTGAGCTGTGATGTCACAGCACTCTATTAAGGGAAACATAGCAAGACTCTGTCTCAAACAAAACAAAACAAAAAACAAACCACATACCTCCTTCATAGCTTCTACTGCTACCATAGGTGCTGGCCATGAAACATAGTTCTCAACAAAGAGGTATCCTACAGAGGGATTCTCTGACACGCCTTTGCTCCCCCTAAAAGACACTTTTATAAAAAGGCCCTGTACTCGGGGCTCTTCCTCCTTGAGTGTCTGGAGGCAGCCCACTTTCAACTATGCAGATGAAATCCGGTGATGAGGGTGGCAGAACAAAAATTAGGTGAGTCCTTGATGTTTTCCTCAAATAGCTGTATCAGTCTTATACTGCCTATTTGTGAATTCCATAATATGTGAGAAAAATAGATCCGCAATTAGTCAGGTCTCTGTGGTTAACCTGAACAGATAAAAGACTTAAACTGTATAACCAGATTTCACCCCAGTTTGGCAGTTTATCTCTATTATGCACAACAATATCAGAGTTTGTTAAAAGTATATTTTGGACACAATGAATAATTAAAACAATAGCTTACATTTGTTTTAATTATTGTAAAATTAATAAGATGTAATTTCAGGAGTAAATCAACATTAAAATTTTTGTATTTTAAAAATTCTGAATTTTCAGATTTTAGTGTATTTTAGAAAGATTAAAATACACTATGGAGTATTTAATAGTGGAGGGTTTACCATTGCATTAGCCACTATACTATGCATTTAACACGTGTACTCAACCTTAATAACAGTAGTAAGTGTTAGAGAGTACCTACTACCATTCCCATCTTTACAATTAAAAAAAAATACAGTATGTGGATTAGAGTAATTGAATCCAAGGTCACCCAGCTGGTAAGTGATAGCCCATCCCAAACTCAAGTCTGTCTGACTTCAAAGCCCATTTATTACTTTATAATACAATATCAAAGAGGAAAAAACATTTCACTAGCGATGAATCTTCTCTTCCAATCTTGATTTGTTCCACTATAAATTTACCAACCATAAAGAAGAAGCATCTATGACTATATAAATTTAAAGAGAGTCTTATTATTGGGGCAGCCCAAATGCTTCCTCCAGGACCTATTTGGAAAGAAAATGGTAGAACTTGGAGTTTTTGCTTCATTTCTGACACCCAGATTTTCTCCAGTCTACTCCTAGGTTTTTATATCTGGTGGATTGCTGCATATCAAAAAATCTGCTTGTCAATTATGTAAATTTTAATTACAAAACTTATTTCAGGTCAGCTTTTACTTGCCCCAGAAATAAGACCTTATATGTTATGAGTGCCTGTAGTCCCAGCTACTGAGGAGGCTGAGGCAGAATTGCCTAAGCCCAAGAGTTGGAAGGTGCTGTGAGCTGTGACGCCACAGCACTCTACCGAGGGCAATGAAGTAACACTCTGTGTCAAAAAAAAAAAAAGACCTTATAATGACTATTCTTTCAACTTTTCCCAGCGAAGAAAAATAACAAGGAACTTAGGGGCAGAGCTATCTCAAGACTACATTAGGTGATAGTGAATCTTTAAATCCAACAGTTTCTTCTATGATTTAGTATAAAGTATGGGCATATATGAGAATATCTTCAAGGAAAACGCTGAAATTCTTTGGCAAATAGGAGAATTTCCTTCTCTTTCTCTTTTATCGTTGAACTAGATGTTTGATATATGTTTACTGAATAAATGAGAAAATAACTAAAAGAGCAGTCCATAACTAGAAAATTTAATCTTTCTAAAATACACTAAAATCTGAAAATTCAGAATTTTTAAAATACAAAAATTTTAATGTTGATTTACTCCTGAAATTACATCTTGTGCTATATGCATTATACCTTCAGAGTATTTTAAAAATATAGAATATATTTCTTTTTAAAATTCAATTCACAGTCATTTCCAAATATTATAAAAGCAAGCCTTTAGGGATTCAGCATTTCTCTTCACTAAGATTGGAATCCATGGATATTCTCAATTATTCTAGTCTTCTTTTCTTGTGAACAAGGCTTGATCATATCAACTATTCCTTTAAAGATTTCTAAATTTCCTTAAAGCCCTTATCAGCTCCCAGACATTGCAATATTCTTGAGTGACTATAGCCAGTTTCAAATTTTCAGTTTTCTTCTTTCTCTGCTTCTAACCTATTGAATTCTGTATTAATAGAAAATACAACTATTCTATTTTGCCTTTCTCCTGACCTTGGGTTTTAGCACATTATAAAATTTATGTTAGTTGATGGCAGATTTAACATTTTAAGGCAACACTGATCACAAATATTTTTTTTCCTTAATCCAGAAATGCTATCTATTAAGCAGAGTTATTATATTTTTATATGGGGGGGATATCTATTTATTGATTTATTTCATTTTTTTTTCTCCCAGGAGGAGAATCAGACATAGGACTGGGAAATATCTTGTGTCTTAGCCTATTCTGCTAGAACAAAATACCAAAGACTGGGTATAAAAAATAGAGGCACCAGCAGAATCAGTGTCTGCTGAGGGCTTCACAGACAGCTGTCTTCTCACTCAAAGCTCACATGGTGGAAAAGGTGAGGGCTCTCTCAGGCTTTTTTTATAAGGGCATTAAATGATTCATGATGGCTTCACCTCCATGACCTAATTACCTCCCTAAAGTCTCGACATCTTGTGGGGGTAAGGATATTAATTTATGAATTTGGGGGAGACATAACCATTTCGATCATAGCTCTTTGTTATCTAGGTGAGAAGGGATGGACTATTAGTATTTGTCTATAAAATGTCATAATGATTTGTAGTAACACAGTTTGTAAACATTTAACATTTTAATAAATAAAATAGGCCTTCTCTATGCACAAATGGAAGTAAATCTCAATGAAAATCAAGCTGGGGGGAAAAGGGATGTGGGGAATGAATAAATTCACAACTACTGGGCAGCTATCCTAAGTACTGCTTGTAAGTACAACTCATTAAAGAATGGAGCTGAAACACATTCTTCTCAGTAATCATAAGAATGAAAAAGCAAATATCCAATGTACTCAATACTAATGTGAAGCCAATAGATGATCTGATTCATGCCCACATAGGAGAAAGACTCATTTCAATTCAAGTTCGGGGGAAGGGGAAATGAAGAAGGGGGAGAGCAGCGGGGTTGTCTGAGGTGCTCCCACTGAACGGTCATGATGCAGGGGTGTAAGGCACACCTTTTGGGTGTAGGACATAACTACAAGAGAGACTCTACCTAACAAATTCAACCCCTGACTCGGTGACTTGGTTGTTTATATCCTCACATTAACCTGAAATAAAAAATATATATATTTTGATAAATCATAAATGAAGGCTATTTATATATCATTCCCAGTAATATACCCATATATTTTTAATGGGGAAGAAAACTATGAATTTAGATGTAGCTGAAAGAGGAATGATACATTTGAATAGCTAAGATTTATTTAGTACCTATTTTGTTCTGTGCACAGTGGTAAGGCTAAGGGTCTTACTTATATAGTTTCATTAAATCCTCATAATAAAAGATTAAGATTGGTTTCATCATTATCTTCATTCTACAGATGAGAAAAATCAAAGCTCAGCATGATTAAGGAATTAGCTTGTTTTCACACAGTTGGTAAGAGGAAGAGGCAGGATTTAAATCTAGGATATCCCACTAGAAAGAGTATATATTCTATAGGTTCCCTTATACTGTACACATCTCTAGATATGTCCATAGTCACCCCTCTTTGTGAAGAACTTTTAATCTCTTTGTCAAAGTAGAAAAAGGCTGATAGCTGCTGGCCTCAATATTTTTATAGGCTGGTGACCTCATTTTGAACCTGCTCCTAAGGAGGCCAACATCATGGGTTCAATACTGCATTTCACATAAATACAACCTCATCGGCTGTCGTGAACATAAATGTCCCTGCTGAAGAATGGAATGGAGTTAGAGTAAGAAAGTCTGCTATAAATTTAATCTTACTTCAAATATATACCCTATCAATAAAGAGATTAAAGTATTGAACTTGTATATGAAAGTTAAGGCATTACTATTATCAGTATATATAAATGAAAAATCTAAGCCACTTTCATTTAATCATTTCAGCATTGGAAGAGAGTAAGAAATGGATCTTTGGTTCACAAACAAGAAAGATAACTATCCAAGAACTGAGGGATGTTTTAAAGCAACAGACAATACTCAATGATATAACTTCAAAGCAGATAAACAAAAGGAGAAATATATATATATATATTTTAAAATATATATATATATATATTTTTTTAAAATATATCTTCCTTCCATTTCAGTTTTTAAATTGAAAAGGAAATCAAATAAATACAAAAAATGTTAGTGCAATTATTTTGGTTATAAATCAAACTATAAATAATAAATCTGGAAACATGGCAGGACTACCTTAGCCCTGAGTAGAAATGCAACATATTCTAGTCATGTACTCTGTATTACCGTAGGTTGCACATGTGTTTATTCTTCTCATGCATTCTGATTTGATCATCTTTGAAAGCATCTTTTCCTATTCCTTTATTTTATATAGATTTTAAATATAGTAGACAATAAATATTTATTGATATGATCCAAATTTCACTAGTTACAGGCAAACAAGAGAAAACACACACTGATACATGACATATGTAAATGAATGCAAATAACTTCCAGACAAGGCTGAGAAATCCTAGCCTATCCCTGTTGCACCTTTCCCATCTCATAACAGAAAGCCACTACCTCTAACCTCAATGGTGAAGGTTCAGCATTCTTTAGACACTTTGTCTCAGCAGATCTTTGCCTTACCTTCAGTGAATTAGAGAGAACTAGAAAGAAGGCATATTGCTGCTTCTCCTTTATAGAGAACGCGAGGTGTGCATAAGCTACTTGCCTGCCTACAAGCAGTGAAATCCATAGTGGAAGTGAATCAGTCTTAGCTGGGTTCCCTTTTCACCTTATCCCTCACCTTCCCACATGCTGGGGTTCAGGTTCTTGATCACACTACATACCAAAGGCTTTGCATAACCAGTCTTCAAACGATACACTGTATGATGGAATGTGTACTAGTGAAGAACAGATGTCATCATGAGAATCTTATTTTCTGCTATTTCCTGATTTTGGTATGTGAACATTTGTAACCTTAATGCTGCACAAACAAACATTTTTTCATTTAATATTAATATAGGAATTCACAAAATACTCTTTCTCAAGTTGGAACACTGCCATATTCTGATTTTAACAGAGTGTGGCTGTGTGTTCAGCATATGAACTTGCTTCAAAGTCCTATTGCTGCCTTCTGAGCTGAAAACACGGTCACGTTCTAATCTTTCGGGATATAACATCAGACCATGCTAGAGACAGTGACATTTCCCACATAGAAAGCACATAGACACCCAATACCTTTAAGGCTGATGGAAAAGCTTTTTACCTGTCAAGACCCAATTCATTCAACTGTTTCAATTGTTAAGAAAACAGAATAAAACCAAATCTCAAATTCTATCTTGCAAGTAACCATGTAACCATGGATTAAAAAGCAAGTTTTCAAAGGTAGGGCTTTTAAATGGTCTGGCACATTTCTTTCTTCTTCCAAAGAGGAAGTCTGACCCAAATGGCAAACTCAGATACCCGCTAGGTCTGTGCACCAGGTGTGCTTGCCAACCACCCAAGAATTGTTGTCAGCTGCCTGGGGACAGTGTCTGGGGGTTGTTGCTTCTAGCTATGAAGCTTTCACCACATCCTTAGGCAATATATGTTCTTTTGACTCAATCATTTTACCCTAAGTGACAGAATATGGACCTGCCAAACCCTTAGATTAGATAGATTCACGTGTGTGTTTGTGGGGGGGGGGAGTAAAATTTAAAAGGAGGGAAGTGGAAATGGTTGTAATTTTTCAGAAATTCCTTGCTATATCTACTCAGCCAAAATTGGGTATCTTATCTGTTCTTCCTCAACTAAGGCTTCTAATTCCTTTCAAATTCAATTTGGAGCCAGTCAGCAAATAAATCATACAAAAATATGTGAAAGAAAATAGGTTGTTGATTCCAGGCACCCATATATTCAAACCACGTAGTTACAAGACTGTGTCTCTATCGTGAGAGAAGGTGGGCCACCCAGTGCGGTGGTAAGTCTAATGTGACTCTACTGAACCCTCCTTTAGGCTTCAGTGTTTACCCCACTGAAAGGATGCTAATGTCCTTTATATTCTGTTAAATCAGGAAGAATGTAGCCATTTCATTCCACAGGGTAAAAACACTTGCCATTTGGAACCGTGGAAGCAAGAAACTCGTACTTCATTTCCCCCACTTCAATTATCAGCTTGGAAGGAGGTTCTTCACTCTTTCAAGAGGAGAGCTGCTTAAGAATAAATGTTCCTAAAATAAATATTGATACACGCAGATGGATTTTCACTTGTTTATGCATATAATATCTCTGGAAGGATGCGGGTGAAATTAGTGACACTGGGGAGGGCGAAACTGGGAAGCAAGAAGCAGGGAGCTGGTAGGGGTGGGAAGAGTGGGAGGGAGTCCTTAACTGGTCACTTGCAAATAGAATTTCTAAGCAACTTTGGAAAATTTCTATTTACCCTCTTAACAGGAAATGTGGTGACAGCAGCAAGAATAAAATTTACTGAGAGCTAATGATTTGTCAGCCACTCTGTTAAGTACCTGATGTAAATTATATCCTTGGCTCCTCCTAACAACCTAATTTGGTAGGTGGTATCTCCATCTCATAGATACTAAACTGAACCACATACACTGACCAGAGATGTAAATACTGGAGAAATCCTCCCTGGAGTTGTCCCAAATCAGAGGTAAGGTGTTATTTTTATAAAGAATTGTGGTTTCTTAGGGCCAATGGCTCTGAGTCATACAATTCTGGGACTACACTTGCAATAATTATTAATCAGTGGAAATGTACTGTAATCTAACATACCAAAGTAAAAATTATACATCTTAAAAAAGTTCTTAAAAAAAGAGTTTCCCACAAATCAATATCAGGTTCAAATCAGAATCTGAGTTTCTCTGAGCTGAATAGAAGAGGCTACAGAACAAAGTAAGTACAGATCTTGCTCTTAAGGTGAACTCTTTGCCTTTAGGTGAAGTTATTTTAGAAAGCTTCATATTGACCATTACAGAGACTCCTTCTCCTGCTCCCATATCATAATACCCAGAGGATTATCTCCCTATCAGGTTACAACTGCTCACCTGGTTACACACGAGTCAGGCTGCAGAGAGGTCTGTGAAGTCTCCGAACTTCAGAGATTATTCTGAAGCCACCACAAGGGCTACCTTCTCCTTTCCTTTGGAGCTTGCTCAACAGTGCAACGCTATACATCGCCACTCCCATCTGCTCCATCTAGGCCTATTTTTCTTACATTATTTTATTTTACAAAGGAAGAGGGTTAAGAGGAACAGATGCTCTAAAGTTTGTTTCTTCAAGCCCTTGAATAATTTTTAAGTTATTATACTGTAATATGTTGAGTTTTAAAAGACTGAACCTTCTGTGGTATAAATGGAAATGATTTAATTCTGGAAGCTCTCATTGTATTGTTGTTAAACCCACACTCCCTCTAAATGCTTACAATTTTAGCCAGCCTAGTAAATATTCTGACCCAAGTCATTCTAAATAATGTTCAGTTCCATATGATTGTATGCAATTGTTTTATCATTTTGTGTTGACAAAAATCATATGAACTGTTATAATGAGTCACTATCATTTTCTCTCACTGAATTTAAGAGTAAATGGATGTAGACCCATCCTACTAAATTTTATGTTGTGAGGACCACAGGGACTGAGAAATTTTATGAGAAGAAAAATGAAGACAAAGGTTTGTGTCCAAGAGTGTGTCTGTGCCCATTGTCTTTCTGGTTATAACCTATGGAGCATAAACGCTGCTCCCAAGCCATGTGCATAATTTGCATTTCTATCATTTCTTAGCAGGTAAGATACTGATCTGCTTTCAGAACTTAACAAGTAAAAAGTATGAAATGACCGAACGATGAATGTATCAATGGGTATCAGGGACCACACTATTCTGCCATCAACACAGGATTTTCTTTACGGATGTGTGTATGTAGGTTTGCAGCTTTAAAGGAGTTCTAACCTTATTTTTAGTCACCTTGCTCATTAGAGCTCACGAGGCAGAATTTCAGGGAGGGAGATCTGCTACAGTGTAAAAGGTAACACAGTTCCTGCCATCTGTAGACCTACTGAGTTGCAGTTTTTCCCCTACGAGGTTTTAAATGCCTTTACTGAGGGGTAAAAAAGAATAATCACACATTCAACTAACTTTGTGGGGTCAAGTCTGAAATCTCTGATATCTATTGAGAAAGACAAATCCAAGGTGATGTTATCTAAAGCTGGCAAAGCTGCTAGAGCACTGGTTGTCTACGCTGAATTCCCAGCTTGTCCCCTGATATGGCTCTCATAGGGTTGTAGAATTTCCAGCTTGTCCCCTGATATGGCTCTCATAGGGTGTAACAGGCTGCAAATCTACTTGTGTGTGAGTTGGCTCAAGCCCACGCCAATTCCAGTTTAGCATTACCTTCGTTTTCACATTAAATCACTCATTTTGATACTGTATTGGAGTTGAGGAGAGGTACCTACCACACAAAAACTAGATCAAAGTGACAAATACTTATTGAGATTTAAAAAACCAAATGAAATTAACAAGACATTCGTGTGCTTGGAAAGTTAAGGGTTAAATCTGCTAATAACAAATCAGCTAGTCTGGTGCAGAAATCACCCACCACAAAAATATTTATAGCTCTTATTGGTGCTCACTATGTGCTAGGCACTATTCTGAGTGTTTTACACATATTACATCATTAATTTTCACTGCAACCCTATGAGTTAGGTACTGTTATTGTTAGCAACCTGCAAATGAGGAAGTCCAGGCACAACTGAGGCTAACTGTGAAAGACTAGCACATCAGAGTGAAATAACAGGCCACTGTAGACAGTATTACAGTCTGTGATCTCTACCCCAATCAAAGGCCATTGGGAATTATTAACCAACCTTTGGGTTCCTGACCTTGAATTAACCTAAACTCACATATGTGAGGTAGAGACTACTAGCTGTCTTCCAATATCCATGCTTTTCTCCTTCCTTTAACAAGGGAACCCACTGACTTTTAGCGGCACACATGGCAGCTAAGTGTGACCATATAACCAAATCCTAGACAACAGGATGATCAGAAGTGATGTGCACAACCTAACGGTCAAGCCCTTAAAAGGAGGGTCATACCTTTGATTTCCTTCTTGTCTTCCTGTTGTTGAGGGTGTGGATGGCTGGTGGAAGCAGAGCAGCCATATTGGACCATGAAATAGAGGCTGTGTGCCAGAGAGGGCAGGACAGGACAGAAGAAGCCTGCCTGTCTAGAGCAGTGGTTTTCAACCAGTGCCATGAGAGTGTCTTAGGTATGCCTTGAAAATTTTTAAAGATCATTAAGTAAATTATTTTGGAAAGAAGTTCAAAGCATAGAAAATACATTCTTATTTTTTGCTTTTTTTGGATCAACATAATTTAAATGTGCCATAGAAGTTTAAGGTTCAAGTGTACCATGAGGTAAAAAAGGTTAAAAAAGGTCTAGAGCCTCCCTATAAGCCCTGGACTGTTTATACTGTGGCTTCTGTGTAAGAAATAACCTTCTGCCTTATTTAAGCCATTACTATTTTTACAGCCATCTCATCTTTACTATAAGTTATTCACATAATTTTATTTTTCCATTTAAAGTATGCTCTAAAATGCATATTCTACATTTTCAGAGATTCTTTCCTGTTTGATGCTTATTTCTTAAGCTACTGTTACACTGAACTAGTATCAAAATTGCCCAGTAATTTTTTATAGAATGAGTACCAGTATCAATAAAGTTATTAAATAACCACAGTACAGGTTAGAAAATTGAAAAGCTTCCAGAAACACATATTTACTCCCAGCTGAAGTAGTATCATGTAAACTATACATCCGGCCATTGTGTCTGAGTTTTCAGTATGCCCTTACACACACATCTGCCAACATTCAATGCAATGTCAGCACCCCTGACATTTTGGACCAGATAATTCTTTGTTGTGGGGCCTGTTCTATGCATTATAGGATGTTTAACATCCCAGATGCCAGTAGCACCTCCCTGCACTTAAGACAATTAAAAATATCATGAGACACTACCAAATGTCCCCTGAGGGGCAAAATTATTCCCAGTTGAGAAACATACATCTAACATATCCTAGGTTGCTGATTTTGAGAAAAAGGAGATGGTGACTCTGTTTAAATCCTAAATTTAAATTCTAGTGGGGATACAGACAGGTAGGTCCTTAATGTACTTTCGATGATCGCAGTGCCCTAGTGATTACCAGGGGCAAGGAGCATGAGCTGATTCTCATTTTTTAAATTAAGAAGTTCACTAAGCTTTCAATAAGAAAATTCACAGGGTAGTAAAAAAAGTCATAGGCATAATTCCAAGCACAGTAACTATTAGTTCCACTTCCTTTATCCAAAGTTAAGATGGAAATAATTGCCTATGTGAAGTAAAAAAAAAAAATCCACTATATATGAATAGGATTCTTTTATAGAAATTCTAACAGTAGTAAAGACTTTGACCCTTTCAGAATCAAGATTATTGCCTTATTAAAAACTTTCAGTTCCTTTAACATTTATATGTTGCTAGCTTCATATTTGCAGGCATTCAGATATTATACGCTATACGTACATGAATAGTGAGAGACATTCGTAGATACTTTCAAACATGTAAGCTTTTTTAGCTCTACCATTAAGTTTTTCTACCTTGATACCCTCATAAGACTTAGGATTGGATATAGTTTAATGAATGGAAACCTTTTCATGCCCCATGGGATCAGCTGATTCAAAGCAAGTATCTTTACAATCTCTTTTCTATTAGAGAGAGCTGGGAAGAAGTGTACTGTGAAAAGATCCATCAGGCACATCACCTGTCCCAAGATAGGACTTCAGCGTACGGAATAACCTGTTAACTTGCATTTCTTTCAAAGCACTACATTCATCCAAGCACCTCTGGCATAATTAATGATTGTCAGGGCGTGGGAAGCCAATCAACTTGATGTTCATTTTCATCAACACAGCAGAAGTAATGCCCCAAGGGTGGGATGGAAATTACATTATGTTTTGAGAGAATTTTCTCTTTGCTGATTTCTGGAGTAGGTGGAATTCAAGACATATCTCCTTTTCCCTTTCAGTATATATGCTTTTAAAAGCCAAGCTAATCGCTGACACCTATCATTTCCAGCAGTGGAAAGACTCCATCGTTTCAAACTGAGCATTCTACCACTCACCGCCGGGACAAGGAGATCTGCTGTTCATCGGAAGAGATCATTTAAAAAATGAAAACCGAAGGGAATGTACTCAGAGAGGGGGTCGTCTGTCCTCTATCCAATACACTGAGTAAAAATGAAAGCTGGGTACTGTCACAGTCACCGATATCCAAGAACCTCAGACATTTCACATAAGGACTCTAAGAATTCTAAAAATGGCTAAATGCAAAATTTTAAAAATTGCTTCGATATTCATCCTCCCATTTAAGTTCACTTCGTCATTACTTTTAAGATTTTTGAAAAGCAATTTAGTGACATTGCTCTTCAATGAGAGCCATATAAATGTGTACTACTGTTCCATCTCCCTTTCCAGTATGATTCAAAGCAGAATAGTGTCAGACTACACTGGGAAAGGTCTGGTTCCTTTTGCTTTGTTTGTTTTCAGTACAGTTGGACATCGCTTCAAAGATCTGGTTCAGGGGTAATGCACCCATCCCCCCAAAAGACAAGCGTTTGGGTCCATAAGTCATTTGGCACAAAAGTGGTAGTTGGGGTGCTTGAGTTAATTCTCAGGCTTGCCTGAAGGGAACTCAAAGGTGGGTTAGTGGTTAGTCTACTGAAGGTCATGACCCACTGGCAGGTCATGCAATAAATGTAGTGGACCTCATCCAGTATTTTTTTTAAAAGGGTAAAATAAAATAGGACTGACTAGAAAATACTAGAGGTGGTACATGTGTAAGGATTGTTTCAGTTACTCCTTCCTTTCCTTCCTGCCTTCCCTTCCTCCCTCCCTTCCTTTCTTTTTCCATCATCATCATCACCTATCTACTTACCAACCAACTTATCTGTATATTATTTTACATTATCATTTAACACACACATATGCACATACATAAACAAACAGGTAAAATTTACTTTGTTTTTTTGTCCAAAAAGTTTGAAAGCTATGATTTCAGTACATCGGTCCACCTACTTTGTATGACAAACTATCTTAAGAGTCTAAGTCTATTAAAACCAAACCAAAACAAAGACAAATATCATTTTTCTAGCATAGATTTAAAACTCCTTCTTTTAGAAATCTCTTCAATCCCATTACATGCAGCAATTTGAAAAAAAAAAAAATTGAACTCAAGCTGGTTACCACCACAAGAGACTAAGAAAATCACTCCTTTGCTAGCGAACAGTGTATCAGGATCACTCGTAGTTCCTCTATTGCACAAATAAAGGCAGTCCACGTTGGAATCCAGCTGTTTGCAAAAGGATTTAGAAAGTGTCATGGATATAGTCTAAGAGGCACAGAGGTAATAACATCAATTTGAGAACATCAACCATGCAATCTGACCGGGGGTTGGGGGTTGGGGGTGGGGGGGGAATCTTTTCTACCTTCATGCTAAGCGGAGAGGAACTCTTCCAAATGATCAAAGGATTTCTTATAAATCAGTGTATATGACTCCCCAAGACCCTAATACCTTAATAGAATCAGCAATATCATTTAGTTTGAACAGTAATGATTTCCCAAAGGTCTAACTGCAAGTTTATCTCAGTTCCTCAATCAAATGAAAATGACTTAAGTGCATTCTCAATGTGCTAAAAGCACACAAGATCCTCTTGGTTGGGGTATTTATGCATACAAAAAAAAATTGGTGTCTCAAAATGGATGCAGTTTTCCTTAACTTCATTTCGATTTGGTTATAACTTGTTCTAGTTAACTAGAATGTGCTGTGCATCCCAGAAGTGGGGCTACCATTGCCGATAACAATCTGTTCATTTCAGTCAGCCAAG
Organism: Arctocebus calabarensis; assembly: GCA_963573935.1. NCBI lineage: Eukaryota > Metazoa > Chordata > Mammalia > Primates > Lorisidae > Arctocebus > Arctocebus calabarensis. The sequence goes on along the minus strand of CAUYON010159262.1, from coordinate 8,975 downwards.
AATTTTCTTTCTTTCTTTTTTTTTTTTTTTGACTCTTAAGAAAGTCTCTTCTCTGGCAATTTCTATAGTATTTAAAAGAGCAAAGCCCTTTTAGAAATTTTGACCAGTTTGCTCTTATATAATCAAATAATTATATGAATTCACACAAATACAGTGATGAAAAATGGGTATAACTGAATCACTTATAAAGGATTCTCTTTATAAGTGATTTTCTCACTCCACCCTCTACCCCTCACTCCAGCGAATTTTGATGCTTGAGTCATCTCTCCCCAATTCATGAATCTTTCAACTGAGCGTCCCTGTGCCTAATTTCATTGAAGTTAAGTTAATTCAGACTCACTGTCTAGTTCAGCATGAAGTAGTCAACCTCACACCCTGCTGGCAAGGAGTGGACTACCTACCTACATCTTCTTACTCAGTATCTTGTCACGAGGGAAGGATGGTACAGGACCAGGGCTAGACTGGGTAATCAGCTACTCTGTGATGCAGGCTAAAAACATTTAAAACAAATATTGAAGTTAACCATGGATCTATGTGATGCAAGTTGTGAAAAGTCTATGGAGAACCCGTGTTTAATTATGGATACCAAAGAAAAGAAAAAAAAAATTTTTTTTTTTTGAGACAGAATTCTTACTATGTCACCCTGGATAGAATGCCATGGCATCACAGCTCACAGCAACCTCAAACTCTTGGGCTTAAGTGACTCTCTTGCCTCAGCCTCCCAAGTAGCTGGGACTACAGGTGCCCGCCACAATGCCCAGCTATTTTTTTTGTTTCAGTTGTCATTGTTGTTTAGCTGGCCCTGGGCAGGGTTTAAACCTGTCAGCCCCGGTGCATGTGGCCGGCACTGTAACCACTGTGCTATGGGCAACAAACCCAAATAAAATATATTTTAAAAGTGATTGTGACATACCAAAGACAACTGAAGGTAGGTGGGAGGTGGCATATGTAGCTGAAAAGTAGTCTGGAACCTGAGCCCATCTGGGGCTATGATCATCTTATTTAGGAGCTAGGTTTTTGATGGTTTGGCATTTAGTAGTGTTTCTAAGTACAGAAGACAAAGAAATTCTTTACTAAGCACTATTTCCATGAATGGAGCAAAATAAAATCCCTCAGTATAAAAGATGCATATTATGTACTAGCAAATATGAGCTCTTTCAATTGTCAGTGTTACATGTATATAATAAATATTTAAGAATTCCGTTGTAAATAATGGATGTTATTGTCTTACACAACATAATATGGTATAACATTTAGAAAATGCCATCATTAGCAGTTTTAGGATTGTAAATCACTTCTTCAGTGGCAGTACATGTATACAATAGCCTCTAAGCACGTTTTATAAGCATCTGTTAGAGTAATTTGCAGTTTTATTGGTGAATTCATAGTTTCCTGACATAGCTCTTTTATAAATAATGGTAGAGCCAATTCTTGTGTAAAGTTAAATTTACCTTTCTGATGAAGGCATTCTCTTTCCTAAAAGAAATTCTAAATAATGGACTTGTTTGTTTTTTTAAATTCTAATTTCAAGTTCTATAACGCTCTAAGTCTTTTTTTTTTTTTTTACTAGATTGTGTTTTGTGGATGTTTTCTTGTAAGTATTCATTTAAATAGTTATTTTTAACTGATTAAGAAGAAAAATTAAATAAGATAAATATTGGGCAACATGCCATCAATAATTAACTGATTATTAAAAGGGATATGAATAGATCCCATCCACTATAAAAATACAATTAACTTTCTTTTCATTGCCTTTCTTACCTTTATGCAGAGCCTCTCTGTTCTTATTAAGCTTTCAGGGCCCTTTATTTGGGCATTAAAGATTAAACAAGAAAGAGTCAGATTAAGTTCTTAAAATGCAAGTGAGATCATGTCACTTTCCTGCTCAAAAACATTCCAGTGGTTCCTGGCACAGTAGCAATAAAAGCCTAAGTCCTTGTTATTCCCTAGGAGGCCCTAGAAGCTGCCTCCTGCTCTTCTCTCCAGCCCCTCCTCTCCCTTCCTGCTATCACTTCCCCAACCAAGCGCTCCTGCCAACCTCACCCAGGATACTACATTACTGTTCCCTCTGCCTGATCACTCTTCCCCAGACAACACAACAGTACTTGCTACAGGTAGCTGCTTCAGTTGCACCTTCCGAGAGTCTTTCCCTAACCACCCTACCTAGATGGCCCCTCTCCAATTTGCCCTTTGCCCTATTATTTTTTCTATGATGATGATGATGATGATGATTTTATATATATACATATGTATTTTTAACTTTTTTGTGGCTACAGAGTCTCACTTCGTCACCCTCAATAGAGTGCCATGGCGTCATAGCTCATAGCAATCTCAAATTCTTGGGCTCAAGTGATTCTCTTGCCTCAGCCTCCCAAGTAGCTGAGACCACAGGCACCCACAACAATGCATGGAATGCATGGCTCTTTTTTTTTTTTTAAGAGAGAGATGGAGTCTCACTCTGACTTAGACTGGTCTTGAACTCCTGAGCTCAAGCAATCCACTCGCCTCAGACTCCCAAAGTGGTAGGATTATAAGTGAGAGCCAGTGCACTGGCTGTTTAGTTTTCTCTCTGCGTCCCTCTCCAGGGTATAAACCTCATAAGGATAGGGACTTTGTTTTGCTCACTGCTGTTCCTTAGGACCCAAGAACTACCTGGCATATAAAAGCTGCTCAGGCTGTATGTGCCGAATGAATGAATGAAGTTTGTTTTCACCCCAGTGTTACACACAGCCCACAACCTCCTTACACTTCTCATTCAATATTTAATGCTATTCAGATCATTTATATTTAACTTTTGCTTCATAACATTTCAGTATTCCCTGACAATGATGGAGAAGAACGAATGATATAAGGGGAAACTCAACGAACCTGTCTGGAGCTACCAAGATCATTTTTTTTCTAACTGAATTCCTCTATTAGGAAATTAAACACATACAAGAGAAACCTGTATGCTCGTTATACTACTTGATATAACTACTGAAAATACCCTTCACTAGCAGCTATACCTTTATTAATTATGCCTAAGTCAGCAATAGTTATGAGACCAATGGTACCATGCAACAGTACAATGGACTGTTCCATTGAACACTTTATTTTTGACAAAACAGAGAAAATATTGTGCAGTTCTATAACAGCAGGTGTCCTAAGATCAATTTAATTTATTAATTTTCCTTATATGGTTAAAAATAAGTAACCCATCCTCAAACTTCAATGATTCCTTGAGTAAGATCAGTAAGTCTCCAAATTGAAATATGTATTTAAATGACTGTAGTCATAGTTGTACTTCACATGAGGATCTCACAGTTCTTTATTAATAATCTTACAGGATGTATAACCCTGAAGTTTCTGCTAAAATGTGCTCAATGTGTTACACAAGATGTTTAGAGGCCTTTGACAAAGACCTATGTGTGACCACAATGATTATTAAGCTTATGGCCAATAATGCAAAGCATCTTTGTTCCTTAACATATTACTCCCTCTAATAAATGTAATTTTTCTTTTTACAAAAGTGTTTCATTTTCATTATAGAATACTAGAAGAATACTGATGAACAGAAAAAGTCAAAACACAACCCTCAACCTGAGTTCCTATCACCACCCAAAGACAACTGCTATGAACATTGTGGTGAACTTTCATTTTTCTTTTCCAATGACTTTAAAAAAAAAAACATTAATTACTATGAAAGGCATGTAATCCAAGGCAAGTCTTAGTATAACACCAGTGATGATATTTTTAAAATACCACATTTTTAAGTGATAAAATAACAGTTGGGATAGACCAGTGTTTTAAAAATTAACATTTTTCATAAAAAATGAAAAACAATTTGACCACAAATAGTGTCAAAAATAACTTTCACATACCGAAACCATGTCTACAAGTTAAAGACATTTTCGAGAGTACACATTTTTCTTTCTTCTAAGTAAAACTTCCCCTTGCTTTTCTTTAGGCAACTGACTATACGGTACAGACAAAATTAGTGGGCAAAAAAATAATTGGAATTAGTCATCTTGCCACAAAATGATTACCTAAAATTCACATAACCAATCAATTCCTGCCTCCATAGTCCAGCAAAGACTCACAGCCAGGATTTGGATCTAATCTTTTTTTGTAAATCATTCTACCTCCTGGCTAGCCCACTCCCTAATTATCTTGTTTCCTGGACTCTTTCCAACTCCTAAAACACATCTGATTTCCCTGATAACCTCTTTCACCCCTTTCTCAGGACACTGTTCTCCCCCTCCCAGTCCCCCAATTCATAAATCTTTCAAATGAGCATCCCTGAGCCTAATTCCATTGAAGTTTAAAAAGAGGCAACTGATCTGAGTGACTCACTCTTAGATACTTATGGAGAGAAACTAGATTCTGCAGTTGGGTGAGTCATTTTGGCTGGAAAGCCCCAATGGGATAAAGGTAATCTAGGGTGCACATAACAGAGGATGGGGAAATCATGAGGGCAGTAGGTGCCAATAAACACAGGACATTAAAACAGTATTCCTTAGTCTGAAGTACTTTCATATTTTAAAATGGGTTCTACTTGGCAAACACTGAAAATGTTGGGAAAAAACTTGGATTTTCCCAACATTTTCATCTCTTCCAGCTGAAAATACCTCCATTCACTTTTCTTGTTTTTAGTTGTACTATTCTTCTGGAGTCATATTTAAATATGGTTCTACCAAAGTAGATTTTGTACAAAGCTCCAGGCATATCCTTATGAAACTTCCAGAGAAATATGGTGTCAACCGTTCAGTGCTAGACTGTAGAAGACAGTGGCTCCTTTGCTCATAATAAAAATAATGTATTGGCTCAGTGCCTGTGGCTCAACGAGCTAAGGTGCCAGCCCTGTACACCTGAGCTGGTAGGTTCAAACCTAGCCCAGGCCCGCCAAACAACAACGGTGGCTGCAACCAAAAAATGGCCAGGCGTTGTGGCGGGCACCTGTAGTCCCAGCTACTTGGGAGGCAGAGGCAAGAGACTCGCTTGAGTCCAGGAACTGGAGGTTGCTGTGAGCTGTAATGCCACGGCACTCTATATACAGGGTGACAGCTTGAGGCTCTGTCTCAAAAAAAAAAATAATGTATTGATGTTTTCTGCTTATAATATACATAGTTATTATAAAAAATGGAAGCTCATGAAACATAAGTAAAAAATCACTTGAGATCCCAAATAAACTGAGATAACGCTAACATATCTATATTTATTCTTTTTGACCTTTTTTCCTATATGCACACATTTTTGCAAATCATGGTATTATTCACGTGAACTTGTAAACTGCTTTATATTCTCACAAACTGTATGAAAAATTTATTTAACTCTGGCTTCCTCACTGAAGGAAGATGGCTATGAATTAGTGCTTTATCTGTATTTTTAATAGTTCACTTATATAAAGATTATTCACTGTGGCTCCAAATGTACACATTTACATATATGTAAATGCAAATTCTGAAAAGAAAAGTGATTTGAACAACTAAGTCTCCCACTTTACCTTTTCAAACTTTTTTCTTCTTTTTTTGAGAGACAGAGTTTCACTTTGTCACCCTCAGTAGAGTGCTATGACATCACAGCTCACAGCAACCTCAAACTCTTGGGCTCAAGCAATCCTCTTGCCTCAGCCTCCTGAGTAGCTGAGACTACAGGCACTTGCCTCAACTCCAGGATTGTTTTACTATTTTTAGTAGAGACAGGGTCTTGTTCTTGCTCAGTCTGAGCTCAGGCAATACACCTGCCTTGGCCTCTCAGGATGCTAGGATTACCAGTGGGAACTAGCACGCCAGGCCACCTTTTTTAACTCTTAAAAATTATGTAAGTAATGCAAATTAATGAGAAAAAAAACTGAACAAAAGATAGAAACTGAAAAATAAAAGAATACCTCTCACTTCCTACCCTTTTCCTCCAACCCCATCTTTTCCACTTGTCACTGGTAATCACTATTCACAGTTTAGCTATCTGTTCAGAACTTATCTACAAATGTGTATTATGTAAACATAAAATGTACTGTCTTTTTAAAAAATATAAATGGGATCATGTCATACTTGTTTTCTGCCCCCAAGTTTTATTTTAATCTAACAATATGTCTTTGGCATCTTTTCAAATAAATTCTTACAGATCTCCTTCTTTCTTTTCTAAATGGCTATGGAGTTTTCCCAGTATTCTGTGGTTTATTTCACTAATTCTCTCCCTATGGAAACTTACTTTGTTTTCAAGTTTTCACAGGGCAAAGTGCATTTTTGCCCATATAGCTTGGAGTTACTTACTCAAATCCATTTGTAGGTTAAATTCCCAGAATGAGACATCAGTGTTCAAGTTTACAAAAATAACATGGGACACTGTATTTCTCTGTAACTAAGAGAACTCAGTTCTCATTTATGTTTTTAACAGAGCATTTAATGTAAGTCTTTCCTTATGTAAGCCTCACCATGGCTCACAGTAAAAAGGGAAGGAAAAGAATAGGATGAGAAAGCAAGCAGAAGCCTTTGGGAGTGTAGGTGGGTAAGGGCAGAACCTGCTGTAGACATGTGGTGATCTCCAACCGCAGCAGGGAGTTTCCTGTTTCTTGTAGAGCTGAGGAGACAGGCCTAAGACCAGGGAGGCATGCAGGCTGACAGCTGTAGAAAATGGTTTCTCTCTTTGTGAATAAGAAACAATTGGGAAGTGTCAGAAGATTTGTGAAATGTTTCCCAAGAGGGAAAAACTATGTACAATTTTTTAATAATGTAAAAGAAAGATATTTCCATTTTATGGCTGCCCCAATTCCATAAAGATTCAGGCATCGATTCAAATGTGTCTTAGTTTCACAGAAGTATTTACAAAAGACTCCTATGTGAACTTTTGTCTCATTTGGATTAAAATATAAAACTGTTTTTCAATAAAGTAGTTTATATTAAAAAATAAGATCATTTGGGGCAGCGCCTGTGGTTCAGTGAGTAGGGTGCCAGCCCCACACACCAAGAGTAGTGGGTTCGAACCCAGCCCTGGCCAAACTGCAATAAAAAAATAGCCAGGTGTTGTGGCGAGCGCCTGTAGTCCCAGCTACTCGGGAGGCTGAGCCAAAAGAATCACCTAAGCCCAAGAGGGGGAGGTTGCTGTGAGCTATGATGCTACAGCACTCTACTGAGGGCGACAAAGTGAGACTGTGTCTCTAGAATAAAAAAGAGAAATAAAAGAAGATCATTTGATAAAAGGTTTCTTTAAAATACCCGTTAGCTTTTGACTCGGCGCCTGTAGCTCAAGTAGCTAGGGCAGTGGCTACATACACCAGAGCTGGCGGGTTTGAATCCAATCTGGGCCTGCCAAACAATGGCAACTACAACCAAAAAATAGCCACTTGGGAGGCTGAGGCAAGAGAATCACTTAAGCCCAGGAGTTTGAGGTTGCTGTGAGCTGTGATGCCATAGCTCTCTACCTAGGGTGACAGTTTGAGACTCTTTTTTTTTGGGACAATCTGTTAGCTTTTTATTATTTTAAATCAAATTAATTAATTAATTGAGAGACAGTCTCATTGACTATACAGTGGTGTCATCAGCTCACAGCAACCTCAAACTCTTGGTTTCAAGTGATCCTCCTGCCTCAGCCTCCCAAGTAGCTGGGACTACAGGTGTTAACCACAATGCCCAGCTAATTTTTCTATTTTTAGTAGAGAAGGGGTCTCATTCTTGCTTAGGGTGGCCAATTTTTTTTTTTTTTTAAGACAGACTAACTCTGTTGCCCAGGCTAAAGTGCTGTGACATCAGCCCAGCTCAGGGCAAATGCAAACTCTTGGGCTCAAGCCATCTTCCTACCTCAGCCTTCTAAATAGATGGGACTACAGGCATCCACTGCTTGCCCAGCTAATTTTTTCTGTTTTTAGTAGAGATAGTGTCTTGCTCTTGCTTAGACTGGTCTCAAACTCCTGAGCAATCCTCCTGCGTTGGTCTCCTAAAGTGCTAGGGTTATAGAAGCTTTTCAGTATAAGACTATATGACATAGGTAATTTTATGACTGGGAAATTTATTACTATATGTGAAAGTCACTTTTGGGTTTTCACATTAATTTAAGTATTGGATTTTTACAAACCATCTAAAGTCTTCTTGTACGTCCCACTTTCTGCCCACAGAAATAAACTCGCTGGCCTACAGCCTTTCTGGTGGTTGGCAGTTAGTTCTACATCTAAGGTGGAAAAAAGGGAACATGACAGCCCTGAAATCCTTCTCTAGTCAGGGTAAACCATTTCATTCTAAAAGGAGAGTTACGTCATGGTACAGCAGTCTTCCACAGCAGGACTTTCTTTCTTTCTTTTTTTTTTTTTTTGCAGTTTTTGGCCAGGGCTGGGTTGAACCTGCCACCTCCGGCATATGGGGCCAGCACCCTACCCCTTTGAGCCACAGGCGCCACCAGGACTTACTTTCAAAGTCTGAAAATGTTAAGTGGAAAATTTCAGAAATAAACAATTCATAAGTCTATGCTTATGAGTAGCTGCTCTGTGTAGTATGATGAAATATTGCACCCTCCCCCTTGGTCCTGGCTGAGAAGTGAATCCTCCCCTAGTCTGGGGTATCCATGCTGTACACGTTACCTGCTTGTTCGTCATTGACGTCTGTGTCTGCTCCTGACATCCAGCCATCAACACCATCCAGAAGCACCCAAATGAGATGGTCCTTCTCCTGACATATCACCAAAATGCCAACAGTACCCTCACGCACATCACAATGCCCATGTCATTCACCCTGCCCAGTATCTCACCATCTCATATCATCACAGGAATAAGGGTAAGTATAGTGCAATAAGAAATTTTGAGAGAGACAAAGAGCACATTTTCATAATTTTTATTACAGTAAATTGTTATAATTGTTTTCTTTCTTTTTTTTTTTTTGAGACAGAGCCTCAAGCTATCACCCTGGATAGAGTGCTGTGGCATCACAGCTCACAGCAACCTCCAATTCCTGGGCTCAAGCGAGTCTCTTGCCTCTGCCTCCCAAGTAGCTGGGACTACAGGCGCCCGC